>APFE030253016.1:250463-278906 GCA_000404065.3 Pinus taeda | reverse complement strand
GGAGACGTAGTCCAAGTCGGACGAACTCCGTTATCAAGTCTTGTTGTATTCTTTCATGCTTTATGTGTTTCTCCTCTTCTCTCATGTGCACATTAATTTTTCTATGTTAAGCTACAATTTATGCATGTAATTCTTTAACACGTCTATAAGCAAAAGATTTTGGATCAGCTCTTTAGCCTTTGACAACAAAAAGAAGAGCTCCAATATGCTCTCGACAAATGGTCGTCATAACCCTTTTCCTCAAGTAATATCATCAACAATGGAGTCCAAAATCTTCCTAATCACAATGTAACTATGTCCCCTCAAAAGGGGGGATCGTGACCTGGTGATGTCACCCTCCCTTCAAATACTTTGTATGCTAGTATGTAATTTTTCACAAAATTTGCTTGTTTTCTAACATATATATGTTTGTATAAGTAGTAGTTTTGATCCGAAAGAACTCAGTTTTTGAGCTCGTGAGCATTCCTAATAATGTTATAATTGTAAACCTATTAAGCGGAATAACCCCCCTTCTTTTTGATGTACTTGTTGTGCCTAAAGACATATTTTCCTTAATATAAATATTCTTATTTCAGTTGAAAAAAATAATTCTTATTTTGCAACAAAGATATGGAATGTTTGTGGTGTTTTTTTTGGAAATAGGATGAATTGAACATGCTATGATATATAGAAATGTAATAATTTTTTAGGGTTAGTTTGGTTAGTAGGTGCTCATGTGTCAAGTCTACCTAAGTCTCGAGTTTAAATCTCATCAATTATTTTGGGGTTACCTACTACTTATGTGATTAGAACTTCCATTCAAATTGGCATGGTACCACTAGCATCCTCATTCTTCGCTTAATCATGTGAAGCTAAACAAAAATTCAATAATTTGGTATTTTAGGCAAAGGCCAAAAAAGAACATATAAAGATATAATATTTCTTAATATTACATTGTAGATCTAGAAAGATACACAACTTTCATGATATTAAGAATACTATCCATCAAGTAATTAAAAACAAACAATAGACTATAGAATCCCATGTACTGACCAATTACTAGTTCAAAAGGATTCAAAAAACCATTGTATAGACATCTTGTACTTCTTCCTAGGAACTATAAATTTAAGGTAGTTGAAGTCCTTCCTTTGAGAGTTTATTTACAATCTTGTTGTGCTCTCTACAAATTAGTATAACTAACATAATGAAACCAATTATATATTGCCTTTAATGGTTATGACAATGGAAAGAGAGGAGGAGTGTTATCCCCCCCCCATCGAGGTTCAATTCACACAAGTTACATGTTGAGCTATTAATGAGTATATTTTTGTGAGGGCTTTGAGCCCTATTGTTGACCTATCCTTGTGTCTTGAAGAATGTAGGGTTGACCTTGGGTACCATATTTTGAATGAGGAGAATTGCTCAAAGAATTTCCTCGAGATATGTTACTCACAAAAAAATTATTATAAATATGTGTGTGTGACTAAATTGGGTGTAATTCAAGTGTTTGTGAGGAAAACTTATTTCCTCTTTCCTCGTGTTCACCCACTTTTTGACATGTTTTATGTTAGTCGATTGTTAATGGGTTATGTATGATTTATTCATGGGTTCTTGACATGGTCTTATGCCTTGAATAATCTAGGGTTCAGTGTAGATACAATCCTCAAAATGAGAGGAAGTGTCCAAGAGTGTTCCACCAAGGTATATTCCCTAGAAACACAATAATTGTATGTTTTAGGCTTAGTCCAATAAACATCACCCATAGATACGTCACCTCATAATCTTTCATGATGGCTCTAGAAAGATCCACATCCTTCGTAATTTCAAGTACACAATCTATCAAGTAATTGAAAACAAACATGAGACTTAACAGTTCCATGTACGAGCAAATTACAAGTTCAAAAGGAATTCATCAATCAATAAATCAAAACTATTATGATACCACTATATGACTTCTTATACTCCTTTTAAGGAACCATGAAGCTTAGGTAGAAGAAGTCCTTCCTTTGATAGTAGATCTACAACCTTGTTGTGCTCTTAAATATGAGTATAGTTGACCTAAAGAAGTTGATCAGGGTTGTACAATAAATGAAATTAAATGTAAGAAAGTAAATGGAACACACATAGATAAATATAACATAGATTACAACAATAGGATGAAATTCCAACTTCTATTAATAAATTATAAACCAAAATATTGTAAAACACATATTGGCTAGAATAGAGAGAGATAATGGTTACCTACATTTGCAAACTCTATTACAAGAGGCCAAAATAATGTCATTTTTAACATAATGAAAGAACCCTCAACGTCCAAAAACCTAACCCTAGAAGATGAAACACCAAAATTTTTGTGGGTCTTGAGGTGGTTAATTGGTACATCAACTTCCTAGGGGCAAAACTTTCGCATACAATATCTGCTTCAAGTACACAATAGCTCATTGGAAAGAACTATTTGTGGACTACAACTTCTGAATGGAGGAAGGCATGCCATGGCAACATTCAATCCCCAATTTTCTAAAAAGCATCATTTAGGGCCTCAAAACATCCCAAAAAATGTGTGACACAAAAATCATAGATAAATGCCAAGAAGATAGAGAACCGTTGAGATAGTCAAAGAGGTGGGTGGTCATTGATATCCACCTAGACTAGTCCTCCTTACTTGGGAAGAAATGGTTTCCATAAAAACAAGTTCCCTCACTAGATAGGGAAAATTCTATTGAATTTGACCCCCAATTAGCCACTTGCCCTAGTGAAGAAGTTGCCCTGCTTTGGTAACTCGATAGAGTTGTATGTGTTACTAATGACTACATCGTGTCTTGGTGTCAATGATCCAATCCATTGTAGCCTATTCAATGTAATTAGGATTGAGTTATACAGGAGAAAATTGTTCAATTGCGTCCAAGGTGTCTAATAGAGGTGGAAAATATGGTCAAAGCAACTCCACATTAAATACCAGGTGTAAGCCAAGGAAAGGGGGGATGCTTAATGCAAACACATTTCCACCCATAGATTTTATGATTGTGTAAGGCCCATATCTTAATGGTCTGATCTTCCTATAGAGGTCTGTGAGGTGATATTTCTATAAATGTAGCCACACCTTATCACCAACCTTAAACTTAGGTGGAACCATGTGCTAGTAATTTCATTGCTTGTACTTGGCATTGGCTTTCTATAAGATATCACATACCTATTGTTGGAGGTGATGAATTTGTTCAACAAACTTTGGTGCCCTATCTGCCTCAATCTGAGCATGGGAGGACTTTGTCGGTGAAGATGCAATGTGCATAGCTACATCAATTGGGGTTAATGGTTGGAACCCTAAACACACTTGAAAATAACTGTGGCTAGTAGAGTTGTGAAGGGATCTTTTATAACTATGCTAAACATATGGAAGGCCTTCATCCCATGTACATAGATGCTTGGATTTCTACATGTGCAAGATAAGTAGAATCATCTTGTTGACCATTTATGTTTTTCCATTTGATTGGGGATGAAAGGCAGTCAATTTGGTCAACTTGATATCCATGAGAGACCATAAGGTAAACCAAAAGGTGTTGAGGAACTTGTTGTCCCTATATGAAATAATGGTCTGAGGTAGCTCAAAATGAACCTAAACATGCTCATTGCGATACTCCTCGTGTAGGATGCTAAAATGGCTTTTATAGAATCGATCGACAACCATAAACACATAACCATTACCATGCTTGGTGGATGGAGAACTTGACATGTAATCCATGGAGACTGAATCCCAAGGCTTGTTTAGGGTAGGTAGAGGAGTGCATAACCCTTGTTTCTTGATGGATGGTTTAGTAATTACATAGGAAGTGTGTGTTCTGATATATCATTGGACATCCTATCAAATCTTTGGCTAGTAGAAATACTTCAAAGTATATCTTCTCCACACCAATGTGCCCTACCACCCAATTGTAACATGCCTCTTAGGTTAGCTTGGCATGCTCGCTTGAAGGAACACAAAGGTGGCCCAGGTAGCACAAGAGTGCATCCTGGAGTTGGAAGTTTGGAACTTTCTTACCTACGATCAACATCTAGTATGTTGTAGCGAAGTCAAAGTAACTATTGTATAATTGTGACCACTTAGAAGTCTCATGCCTACAAGAGTTAAGAATTGTGGTTAACACCACGACTATGGGCTAAGGCAACCTACAACATGATTGGTGCTACCCTTCTTGTATTTGATGTTCAAATGGATTTGTTGTAGGTATGTGGACCACTATTTATGGCCATCATTCCATAACTTTCCTTGTGTTTGCATAAATTGCAAAGGCCTGTGATTAGTGTGGATGGTCCTCTCCCTCCATGGAATATAATGCTTCCATTGTCGATGGGTCTACATGACTGAGTACATCTCCATGTCATAAGTGGGGTATCTTCAGACAATATCAGAGAGTGTTTCACTGCGAGATGCCACCATATGTCCTTGCTAAGTGAGGACTACACCAAAAACATAGTCAGAGGCATCTATCTCAATTTTAAATTGTTGTTGCGGGTTTGGCGCAATGAGGACTAGTGTAGAGAAAAGGTGGTATTTCAAATTCTCAAATGCTCTTTATTGTGAATCAGGCTAGGAAAAAATTGATTTTGCTCCACCCTTGGTCATTTGACTTAATGACTAGATGACACAAGAGAACCCAAACACAAACCTTTTGCGGAAGTTAGCAAGGCCCAACAAGACACGTAGCTCTGTTATAATTGTTAGGGCTAGTCAATCTCAAATTACTTGGATATTTGCTAGGTCTATATGCACCCCATTTTTATCCAAAATCTATCCCATGTTAATCCACAATCTAGCCCAAGTATTGATTTTGCATGCCAAATGCACATTTCTCTAGATTGGTACACAAGTGGTTTTGTCGCAAGGTGCTCAAGATTTATTGATGTGTTGCAAATGTTCCACTCAGGTTCTACTGAGGGTGAGGATGTAATCTAAATATACAAAATAAATGAGTTTGTGAACAATCACAATATATCATCCATCATCCTCATGAACATTGTTGGAGCATTACTCAAGCCAAAGGGCATGGCCAACCACTGGAAAATGCCTTCTTTATATTTGAATGTTGTCTTCCATACATCATTTATTTCAATTGGAAACTGGTGGTATACAAGCTTCAAATCAATCTTACTAAATAATTTGGAACCCTTGAACTTATTGGAAATATTGTTGTCGTTGATGTCAAAGATAGGAAGAGACTACTTATGTCCAAGATAGAGATTGGAAAATGAAAAATTGGAAACATTGTTTTTGGATTTTTGATGCCTTATTTGGATACCCTATCTTTGAATTCATTTTTACTCCAATTGCCTATATAAAATGGGAGAATAAGACATATGGTTGGAAATCCTATTTTGAGACTTTTCCAATGTTATATGGCACTCCCTCTAACTCCGTAGGAATAAGTGGATATGAAAGATTTTGTCAAGAAGGCCCAACAAGAGTACAAGCATGTTGACCTAACCAATTTTACAAGTCCTCCCCATAAGTGAATGAACAAACATTATAAATAAAGGGAATATAAGTTACTTTGAACATAATCTAAGCAATAAGAGATATGAGGTTGCAAAAGGAGATGAGGAATAACTTTTGGGGTGATTCTTGGAGTCTAAAGGTGGAAGTAAAAATGTGACTTATGGGGTGAATGAGTCATTTCGAAATTTTCGCTATAAATTTTCTTTTGGGATATTTCAAAACATGAAACTTGTAGAATACAAATAAAATATATCCATGTACCCGTGTTTCAAATTTCGGGCCTTGATTTTCTATAATTTCATAGATATGGTTTATGGAAGTCAGACTTCCTGAACGCTCTTGAAAGCTTCTTCAAACAGGTAAGCATGGAATTTTCGCTATAACTTTTGTTATAGGATGTTTCAAACTTTGAAACTTGGAGGATACACAGAGAAGATCATCATGTACTTGTGGTTCAAATTATAGACCTTGGTTCACTATAATTTTGAAGATACACTCCAAGGAAGTTAGGCTTCTTAAATGCTCCTAAAATGTTCTTCAAATAGATCAAGTTGGTATTTTCACTTTACCTTTCTTTCTATGATGTTTTGGAATCTAAAATCTGGAGGGGACAGAGAAGATATTCAAGGTACTTGTTTTAGAAATTCCATACCTTATTTCACTATAATTATGGAGATATGATATCGGGAATTTAATGTCCCTGAATCCTCCTTAAACATGCTTCACATAGGTCAACTTGGCATTTGCTATAAACTTCCTTCTTAGATGTTTCAGACTATGAAATTCGGACGAGATAGAGAACATATCTCAAGGTGTTTGTGATATAAATTTTAGACCTTGTTTTTTTATAATTTTAGAGATATGATATGAGAAAGTTAGTGTTTCTGAATGTTCCTAAAACATACTTCAAATAGGTAAGCTTGGAATTTTTGTTATAACTTTTTTTATAAGATGTTTTAGACTATTGGATACATGCCAAGTTGTGCAAATTTGTTCTTGGGAAGAAACCAAAAGCAACAAGTTTTGGGAGAAGTAGACTCGGTGAAGGAAGAGGCAACAGGTAGACCTAGTGAAGGCAAAAACAACTAGTAAAGGATATCCAAGGGAAGGTGATGCAAACCGCCACTCATTTTATAAATTTCCCATCGAATCCAAATTGAGATGAAAATTTTAATAAAAAGTTGTAATTTACACAATAAAATGCATTTACCATATCAAGTTTGATGAGCATATCTTTATCCTTCCTTACGCTACTCGAATGCATTGCTTCTTGGACCGAACGAGATGATATTATCTATTATGTGCCTTTGGTTCATGAATCCCCCCCCCCCCGCTTTTCTCAAAGATGAGCTTGGGAAGGAGAGGCTTTATGCGTAGAACTACAATTTTAGAAATGATCTTATATGAAACATTGCATAGAGAATTTGATCTATACCTAGCGAAGGAATATTGATTGATTTCTTTGGGAACGAGGAAATGAAGGATGAGTTAATCCCTCCTCCCATACAATCATGCTTGGAAATGTAATCTATTATATGAATAAGATCAAAAATAATGACATTGCAATAATCCTTATAGAAGTGGGTTGAAAACCGATCTAGACCTAGAGCTTTGTCCAGGTTCAAATAAAATACCATTTTTTTGATCTCCTCTTTTGTAATGCTTTTTAACAAGTCAAAATTGTTGTCTTCATACACCAATTTTGGGATTTTATCTACAACATATTGGACAACCTTTGAATTGGGTACAAGCTAGGTAGAGTATAGTGAATTGAAGTAATCAACAACTGCCCTTTGGATCCCCTTGAAGTCCTCAATTTTCACTCCATCCATGCTAAAAGATTTAATATTATTCCTCCAGATCCATGCCTTATCTTGGTTATGGAAGAATTTGGTGTTGTGATCTCTTATTAGTAGCCATAAATTGCAGGACCCGAGGTGTCATTCTTCCTCTTCTGATTTGAGTGCATGATGGAAGGCCTCAAATTATACTTGTTTGTATTACAAAAGCTCCTTTGTGACAACCCCTCGCTCTATTTTCTTTTCGAGTTCTTTCATATTTGATTTATGCATGTTTATTTTTCCCCTTTGCCTTCGTTATTTGTTTTTATCCACTCTTTAATGGCTAACTTCATATTTTTTCCCCAAATGGTAATTGGAGAACCAATTTCCTACATGCTCCAAAGAGGAGAGAAGTGGAAGGGCAATGACCCATAGTTTGATGTCTACAATACTTCAAGAGAATTTGCTCGATGATCTGAACTCGTATAGGGAAGAATCTAAGAGGAGACTTGGAAGTCTTGAGATGAAAAGGAACACACAATTAAAATTCTATCTAGGCAGGCTGCAATATGCGCTAATGTAGATATGTGATTATTCCATGTCAATTTGTTGGTAGTTAGCCTCATATCCATAAGATCCAACAAAGTAATCAAATCCTCTAGCCTTTCATGAAACTGATCTCGAACGGGGGAGCCTCCTTTTTTTTCCCAAGGATGAAGGGTTGTATTAAATAATTGATCTTTTACATGTATTGAATAAACACATATACACTACCAACACTGTACACCTTGTTTGGTGGGAGATGAAGCAAGCAAACCACCAACCAATTGAACAAAGCGTCCTAGAAGCCCCCTGTGATCCAATCCCTCTAAGCTCATAATTATTCCATAATTCTGACAACTTTTGGAAGGACTCTCATAGCAAGAGGATGCTCGACATTTCCTTTTTTATTAAAGATATAACTTCAAACATTTGTTTCTCGAAGCCCAACCCCCTGCAATTCTAGGAGAGGAATTTCATTATTTATTATGTGATTTGTTACCTCCATAATGGAGGCTAGGACTGATTTTAGTAAATTTACATTTATAGTTGACCATTTTTAATAAATATTTCATTCGGTCTCATATTATATATATATATATTTTTTTTTTTTTTTTTTTTTTTTTTTTTTTTTTTTTTTTTTTTTTTTTTTTTTTTTTCGGAGTTGTCGATTTGTCTTCCTCCCTGATTTTCTTTGTGAATGATCTATTTCCTTTTCCCTGTCCACATCTGAATTTTCAACCACATATATTTCTAGTAACCCTCCACCCTGGACCTTGAGGGCCCTGAGGGAGTGGAATTCGTCTTCTTCTAAATCTAAACCATCCTCTTGAGGCCCCGTAGGGGCCTCCTATAGGGGAGACATCCCTTTTGGTGCTACAAGAGAATAGGGCTTAGCGAGGCTGTTAAAATTGGCAACTAGGGCCACAATCCATGTGGGTCATCTTATTTATGGAACCTGATGTTTTTATTGGATCCCCCTCATCGAGAGGTGTAGGATTGATCTAAAGATCATCCGATTCTGATAAATATTCATGGAGTTATGAATTTATTGTGTTATAAGACAATTTGTCAAGTCGACCAACAACTGGTGTAGGCTCAGAAGCCCAATAGTCATGTCTATTCATCATCTACGTTTTAGTATAAATAGAAGAGGACTTGAAGTCATTTTGACACACTCTTCATGTGATCTCCTCCTCTCTACATCTTTGGGTTTTTGGTGAAGAAGAGACACTGAGAAGATACGTTGGGCTAAGTGTATAATGCCCTAGCTGCAGATGATGCCCTAGCTGCAGTACGTTGCTCTAGCCACAGTTGAAGGAGATCTGGCTACAGTAAAGGAGGCCTCATACGCAGCTAAAGGGAAGGCCCTATCCGCAACAAAGGAAGTCTTGGATAATGCTAGATCCGCAGACATGGAGGAGACCCTAATACACAGCAAAAGAAGCCCTAGCTGCAATTCTAGAAGAGCCCTAAAGACACAGCTAAGGAGACAGCAAAAGAAGACCTAACCATAGATCTAAGAGGCTTTCATCTATAGCCAGAGGGAGGCCCTAACTCCATACCAAACAGACCCTAATACGCACAACAAGCAAAGGATAGGACAGTGAGGAATGGAACGTTGTTTCAGGCAAGCCGAGGTGTTTCCTTGCGGGTTGCAGTCTTGATCTTGAAGGTTGAGAATGAAAGGACTGTCTCAGAGCATTGTTGAAGGGTGAATAGTTTTTTTAAGAGAATTCCACAGTCATTTTTGGGGCGAAAGGTTTATGCGTTGGGCTTGAAACTGCCCTTAAAGAGTAGCGTGGAGGGAAACACCCTATTGGAGGACAACTTGTTAGGCCCTTATACTACTAGTGTAACCCCTTATTGTTATTAGTACAACCCCCTTATTATATTGTTGTGCCCATGTAATCCCCATATTGTTATTATTGTGCCCCATAGAAGCCCACTATTGCTATTATTGTGCCCTTACATTATTATTGTTATGTCGACCCTGATTATATTATGACCCCTTAGACTCCTATATATATAGAAAGGAGGTCTTTTCATTTGTATCATCTAAGAATTGTTCATTTGTGTAATGTAAAGGAGGTTGCCCCCTCGAAGAGGCTGAATTATAACGCGTTCATCTATATTTTCTATCTTTTTGTGAGCTAGTTTCATAACACAACCACAGTAAGAATAAGCAATTCTGGGTTAGTTTAAGGGTTGTTAGGGACTATGATTGGATGCCCGAACCAGTCCAGAATTGCTACAGCCTAATTACCCTCCAACAGTTAGCTAATGCACACATTCTGAAGTGTATCTTGTATGTGTTGGGACAACTAGTTTTCTGTGTCATATGCCTTAAGGACTGTTTGGTAAGCCACAGTTATATAGTAAAGGGCAGCATGATGATGAATGAGATCATGGGCATGTTAGTAAAGGGCAGCATGACAATGAATGAGACCATGAAAGATGCATCATGATGGGCATGTCAGTAAGGGGTAGCATGATGATAGGAGCAGATGGGAGTAGCTCAGTGACTAGGTGTAGCACAACAACAAGAGTACAAGCTGCAACACTAAGTTAGGCGAAGTCGTAACCTTGGAAAATCAGTTGAAGCTGAATGTCTTCAACTAATCTCATGTATCATCATGACAGGAGATGATCCATGCTCATATATAGATAAGTCAAAGTGTTGACTTTTGTTGTATATGTACTATCTCTCTCTCTGTGTTGAATTATTGAAGAACATAAAAGAAGAATTGATCAAGAGTTTCCCAACATTGGGGTTTGTACCTGGCGGGCACCACATCTTGTGTCCTCTTGTCTTGGCTTGTCTTCTGCGATTTATATTTATGTTTTATCTTCAGTTTACTTTAATGCTAATGTGATTGCTAATTTGGAAAAGATATTGAGCTAACTATGAAAATTGGAATAAATTTCTCTAGCATAGAACATACCTAAAATTTACATGGTATCAGAGTTGAGGTGAAGACAATGCCCAAGCAAGAGTGAAAGAGCAATCACCGAAGACAGTTGGGATAGGACAAAAGGATCAATGGGTTCCACATCTCTCTTCTAAATTCACCAAGGGTGAAGTCGAAGCAGAGAATATTATCAGAATGGCATAGCGGAAGTTTCTGATGTCCTACCTAAATATCACTTCATTGAGAATTTTGGATCTAAGGGTGGAAGGAAAGGCGGATGCCTTGGTTGCAATAAGTTCGACCATTATGCGAAGGAGTATCTGAATGGTAGAGACACATCTCTTGATGAAGATAACAATCATTCCAGGGACATCTTCGATGATCAAAGGAATGACACGTAATGCAGGTCATCAAGAAAATGGTTGACTCTTCAAAGAAAGCAAGGAACCCCAGTGCCTCAAGGCACTTCATCGGATAGATGGGTGCACTCTCTAATTTGGTAGAGATGGAAACAATCATGGGATTATACATGGAGCTGATGCCACCTATTTCAGAAAGGGTGTCGGGAATATTACCCCTCAATTGAATGAGGGTAACTTGATTCATTTACAAAATCTCTTTTATGTACCTGATCGCACGAAGAACCTGGTGTCCATTGCAAAAATGGAAGTCAAAGGTTATAGGGTGGCACTCATCAATGGAAAGGAACGTGTTTTAAAATAAAATTTTAAAATATGTTTTTAAGTTCAGGATTGTATCAAGTTGCAGGAAGTCCATTGGGGACCATGTCTATTGATACATAGCACCGAAGGTCTGTGAATCAGATGATGATAGGGATGCTTGAATTGAAAAGGAGCATGAAAGTACATGTATGAGATGTACCGAAAGAAAATCTTACAAGGGGACTATTCCCCTCATGTAGTAGGTCCTTAGGTTTGGAACAACCCACAAAGTTTGAGATTCATGATCAGGAATCTCATGTATACAAGTGGAAGAAAGCCCTCTATGGCTTGAAGCAAAACTCCCTAGGCATCGTATGAGAGAATTGATATCTGTCAAATGGAGCTGAGATTCACTACAAGTGAAACCGATCCAAACCATTACCCGAAGTTTGTGGATGATAGACCTCTCATACCGACACCTTATGAGGACGACCTATTTCTGACAGGTGCAGACCCTCTCATTTGCAGAAGTAAGAGGGAGTTGGATTCCGAATATGGAATGATAAACTGCAAGCCTATGACTACCTCAAGGATATTAACTTTCAAGAAGTTATATGGTAGTGATGTCGGACCAGATTTGGGAAATGCCTCTTAGTCTCATAAACTCATTCGCGTTGACGTTCTTGGTGAACTTCTGTCCAGACAATATGTTTTGTAGTTAGCATGGTGAGATCATATTTGGTTGAGCCTCACTGGATTGGTGCCAAGAATCCTTTAAGATATCTTCGGGGCACAATCTCCCATGGATTGAGATACACTGCCGGAAATATGAAACTGCATAATTATTCAAATGCTGGCTGGGTAGGCAGTGTGGAGGAACACTAGAGCACTTCACAATGTTGGTTCTCTTTGGATTCTGCTTCGATATCATGGAGAAGGAGGAAGCAGAAGTCGAGACCGAATACATAGCTATGAGTATGATCTCGTATGAAGTTACCTGGTTGTGGAAGCTCTTCAGTGAGTTATTCGTACACATGATGAATACTACTGTGATTCTCTGTGACAACCAGAGGTGGGATTTGATTATTGAGGAATCCCGTACTCAATGATTTCTCTAGCAGATAGACATCAGATACTACCTTATCTGGGATATGGTAAGTCTATGAGCAAGGAAGCTCCATCACTGTGAGATGATGTACAACAGGTCGCTACACTTTGTCAAAGCCCCGGGGAAAAGATCAAATCTGTGATTTTCCCGAACGACTTGCAGTTGTCGAGAGACCCTTGTAAAAGGGTCCTGCATGTTGCACACATTGAGCTTTGGGAGCTCTAGGGGCTTGGGGTACTTATTGAAGCAACATATGGCGACAGGGTGACTCACCCTCCCCTGATGGTGGCTATGAATAGGATGATTAGTTCTCCTGTGGGCCTGGATGATGTGTTCTCCATGGCGATTATGGACATGATGATTCACTCTCTTGTGGACAGGATGATTCACTCTCCTGTGGACAGGATGATTCACCCTCCTGTGGACAAGATGATTCGCTTTCTTGTGGGACAAAATGATTCACTCTTCTATGGATAGGATGATTTGCACTCCTGTGGACAAGATGATTCGCTCTCTTGTGGGACAGGATGATTCGTTGTCCTGTGGACAGGATGATTCACTCTCTTGTGGACAAGATGATTCGCTCTCTTATGGGACATGATGATTCGCTCTCCTACGGACAGGATGATGAGTTCTCCTATCGAGGCATCCTACCCATGTAGTTTGGGACTCATGGGAAGTACCTCTCATCTGATCAATGAGCATGGAAATGAGGATAGGGACCATAGTAGTACCGATGGACGCATCGTTGTATCTACCGTACTCCCTATGCTAGGATGACCTTCATTTGTCTGGGACCAATGATACTGGTCTGGGACTAGTGAGGGTGGTACCCACTATGACACTAACTTCGGGTCAGTAGAGCACTGGTCTGGGACAAGTGGTACACACTCTGAGACTGATTTCGGGTCAGTGGAGAATGGTATGAGACATTTTCGATCAATTCTTCTTCTTCATGGTTGAGTAGAGCTAAGCAGAACTAGCAGAGCTGAGTAGAACTAAGCAGTGTTGAGTAAAGCTAGCAGAGCTGAACAGAGCTGGGCGAGGAAGAGTAGAGCAGTGCAGGGCGCTGATGGCAGAGATAGTACAGTCGGACATATAGATCAACGGATGGAGTTCTCCTTAGTTGAGAGGGAGTGTTAAAATTGGCAACTAGGGCCAAACTCCATGTGGGTCATCTTATTTATGGAAACTGATATTTTTATTGGATCCCTCTCATCGAGAGGTGTAGGATTGATCTAAAGATCATCCGTTTCCGATAAGTATTCATGGAGTTATGAATTTATTTGTGTTATAAGACAAATTGTCAAGTCGGCCAACAACTTGTGTAGGCTCATAAGCCCAATAGTCATGTCTATTCATCATCTACGTTTTAGTACAAATAGAAGAGGACTTGAAGCCATTTTGACACACTCTTCATGTGATCTCCTCCTCTCCACGTCTTTGGGTTTTTGGTGAAGGAGAGACACTAAGAAGATACGTTGGGCTAAGTGTATAATGCCCTAGCTGCAGTACGTTGCTCTAGCCGCAGTTAAAGGAGATCTGGTCATAGTAGAGGAGGCCTCATACGCAGCTAAAGAGAAGGCCCTATCCACAACAAAGGAAGGCTTGGATAAGGCTAGATCCGCAGACATTGAGGAGACCCTAATACACAGCAAAAGAAGCCCTGGCCACAATTCTAGAATAGCCCTAAAAACACAACTAAGGAGACAACAAAAGAAGACCTAACCATAGATCTAATAGGCTCTCATCTATAGCCAGAGGGAGGCCCTAATTCCGCAACAAATAGACCCTAATACGCATAGCAAGCAAAGGATAGGACAACGAGGAATGGAACGTTGTTTCAAGAAGGCCGAGGTGTTGCCTTATGGGTTGCAGTCTTGATCTTAAAGGCCGAGAATGAAAGGACCGTCTCAGAGCATTACTGAAGGGTGAACAGTTCTGTTGAGAGAATGCCACAGTCAGTTTTGGGGTGAAAGGTTTATGCGTTGGGCTTGAAACTGCCCTTAAAGAGTAGCGTGTAGGGCAACACCCTATTGGAGGACAACCACAGTAAGAAGAAGCAATTCTGGGTTAGTTTAAGGGTTGTTAGGGACTATGGTTGGGTGCCCTAACCAGTCTAGAATTGCTGCAGCCTAATTACCCTCCAACAGTGAGCTAATGCACACATTCTGAAGTGTATCTTGTATCTGTTGGGACAGCTAGTTTACTGTGATAAAAGAAGATATTTTTCATATGCCTTAAGGACTGTTTGATAAGCCACATTTATATAGTAAAGGGAAGCATGATGATGAATGAGATCATGGGCATGTTAGTAAATGGCAACATGATAATGAATGAGACCATGAAAGATGCAACATGATGGGCATGTCAGTAAGGGGCAGCATGATGATAGGAGCAGATGGGAGGAGCTCTGTGACTAGGTGTAGCACAACAACATGAGTACAAGCTGCAACACTAAGTTATGTGAAGTCGTAACCTTGGAGAATCAGTTGAAGCAGAATGTCTTCAACTGATCTCATGTATCATCATGACATGAGATGATCCATGCTCATATCTAGATAAGTCAAAGTGTTGACTTCTGTTGTATATGTACTATCTCTCTCTCTCTGTTGAATTATTGAAGAACATAAAAGAAGAATTGATCAAGGGTTTCCCCACATTGGGGTTTTTCCCTGGTTAGCACCACATCTTGTGTCCTCTTATCTTGGCTTGTCTTCTGTGATTTATATTTATGTTTTATCTGTAGTTTACTTTAATGCTGATATGATTGCTAATCTAGAAAAGATATTGAGCTAACTATGAAAATTGAAATAAATTGCTCTAGCATAGAACATACCTAAAATTTACATGGTATCAGAGTTGAGGTGAAGACAATGCCCAAGCAAGAGTGAAAGAGAAATCACCGAAGACAGTTGGGACAGGACAAAAGGATCAATGGGTTCCACATCTCTCTTCTAAATTCACCAAGGGTGAAGTCGAAGTAGAGAATATTATTAGAATGGCGTAGCGGAAGTTTTTGATGGCCTACCTAAAGATCAGTTCATTGAGAAGTTTGGATCTAAGGGTGGAAGGAAAGGCGGATTCCTTGGTTGCAATAAGTTCAACCATTATGCGAAGGAGTATCTGAATGGCAGAGACATATCTCTTGATGAAGATAACAATCATTCCAGGGACATCTTCAATGATCAAAGGAATGACAGGTAATGCAGGTCATTAAGAAAATGATCGACTCTTCAAAGAAAGCAAGGAACCCCAGTGCCTCAAGGCACTTCATCGGATAGATGGGTGCACTCTCTAATTTGGTAGAGATGGAAACAATCATGGGATTATACTTGGAGCCGATGTCACCTATTCCGGAAAGGGTGTAAGGAATATTACCCCTCAATTGAATGAGGGTAACTCGATTCATTTACAGAATCTCTTTTATGTACCTAATTGCACGAAGAACCTAGTGTCCATTTCAACAATGGAAGTCAAAGGTTACAGGGTGGCACTCATCGATGGAAAGGTACGTGTTTGAAAAAAGAATTTTCAAATATGTTTTTAAGTTCAAGATTGTATAATGTTGTAGGAAGTCCACTGGGGACCATGTCTATTGATACATAGCACCAAAGTTCTGCGAATCAGATGATGATAGGGATGCCTGAATTCAAAAGGAGCATGAAAGTACATGTCTGAGATGTATCGAAAGAAAATCTTACAAGGGGACTATTCCCATCATGTACCAGGTCCTCAGGTTTGGAACAACTCGTGGAGTTTGAGATTCATGATCAGGAATCTCATGTATATAGGTGGAAGAAAGCCCTCTATGGCTTGAAGCAAAACTCCTCGGGCATAGTATGAGAGGATTGATAGCTGTCAAATGGAGCTGAGATTCACTAGGAGTGAAACCGATCCAAACCATTACCTGAAGGTTGTGGATGATAGACCTCTCATATCGGCACCTTATGTGGATGACCTATTTCTAACAAGTGCAGACCCTCTCATTTGCAAAAGTAAGAGGGAGTTTGATTCTGAATATGGAATGATAAACTACAAGCCTGTGACTACCTCGAGGATATTAACATTCAAGAAGTTATATGGTAGTGATGTCGAACCAGATTTGGGAAATGCCTCTGAGTTTCATAAAGTCATTCGCGTTGATGTTCTTGGTGAAATTCCGTTAGGACATATGTTTTGCAGTTAGCATGGTGAGCTCATATTTGGTTAAGCCTCACTGGATTGGTGCCAAGAATCCTTTGAGATATCTTCAGGGCACAATCTCCCATGGATTGAGATACACTGCTGAAAATATGAAATTGCATAATTATTCAAATGTTGATTGGGCGGGCAGTGTGGAGGAACACTAGAGCACTTCTCAATGCTGGTTCTCTTTGAATTCTGCTTCGATGTCATGGAGAAGCAGGAAGCAGAAGTCGAGACCGAATACATAGCTATGAGTATGATCTCGTATTAAGTTGCCTGGTTGTGGAAGCTCTTTAGTGAGCTGTTTGTACACATGATGAATACCAATGTGATTCTCTATGACAACCAGAGGTGGGATTCGATTATTGAGGAATCTCGTATTCAATGATTGCTCCAGCAGATAGACATCAGATACTACCTTATCTGGGATATGGTAAGTCTATGAGCAAGGAAGCTCCATCGCTGTGAGATGATGTACAACATGTCACTACACTTTGTCAAAGCCCCGAGGGAAAGATCAAATCTGTGATTTTCCCGAACGACTTGGAGTCGTCAAGAGATCCATGTAAAAGGGTCCTGCATGTTGCATACATTGAGCTTTGGGAGCCTTAGGGGCTTGGGGTACTTACTGGAGTAACATATGATGACATGGCGGCTCACCCTCCCCTGGTGGTGCGCTATGAATAGGATGATTAGTTTTCCTGCGGGCCTGGATGATGTGTTCTCCATGGCGATTGTGGACATGATGATTCGCTCTCCTGTGGACAAGATGATTCGCTCTCCTGTGGACAAGATGATTCGCTTTCCTGTGGACAAGATGATTCGCCCTCCTGTGGACAAGATGATTCGCTCTCTTGTGGGACATGATGATTCACTTTCCTGTGGACAAGATGATTTGCTCTCCTGTGGACAAGATGATTCACTCTCTTGTGGGATAGGATGATTCGCTTTCCTGTGGACAGGATGATTTGCTCTCTTGTGGACAAGATAATTCGCTCTCTTATGGGACAGGATGATTTGCTCTCCTGTGGACAGGATGATTAGTTCTCCTGTCGAGGCATCCTACCCATGTAGTCTAGGACTCATGGGAAGTACCTCTCATCTGATCAATGAGCAGGGAAATGAGGATAGGGACCATAGTAGTACTGATGGGCGCATCGTTGTATCTACCATACTCCCTATGCTAGGATGACCTTCATTGATCTGAGATCAATGATACTGGTCTGGGACCAGTGAGGGTGGTACCCACTATGACACTAACTTCAGGTCGGTAGAGGACTAGTCTGGGATCAGTGGTACACACTCTGAGACTGAGTTTAGGTTAGTGGAGAATGGTATGAGACATTCTCAATCAATTCTTCTTCTTCATGGTTGAGTAGAGCTAGCAGAGCTGAGCAGAGTTAGCAGAGCTGAGCAGAGGTAGCAGAGTTGAGCAGAACTGAGCAGAGCTAACAGAGTTAAGCAGAGCTGAATAGAGCTGGGCAAGGCAGAGCAGAGCAGTGTAGGGCACTGATGGTAGAGATAGTACAGTCGGACATATGGATCAGTGGATGGAGTTCTCCCTAGTTGAGAGGGAGTGTTAAAATTGGCAACTAGGGCCAAACTCCATGTGGGTCATCTTATTTATGGCGGCTGATATTTTTATTGGATCCCTCTCATTGAGAGGTGTAGGACTGATCTAAAGATCATCCGATTCCGATAAGTATTCATGGAGTTATGAATTTATTTGTGTTATAAGACAAATTGTCAAGTCGACCAGCAACTTGTGTAGGCTCAGATGCCCTATAGTCATGTCTATTCATCGTCTATGTTTTAGTAGAAATAGAAGAGGACTTGAAGTCATTTTGACACATTCTTCATGTGATCTCCTCCTCTCCACATCTTTGGGTTTTTGGCGAAGGAGAGACACTAAGAAGATACGTTGGGCCAAGTGTATAATGCCCTAGCTTCAGATGATGCGCTAGCTGCAGTACGTTGCTCTAGCCACAGTTGAAGGAGATCTGGCTACAGTAAAGGAGGCCTCATATGCAGCTAAAGGGAAGGCCCTATTCGCAACAAAGGAAGGCTTGGATAATGCTAGATCCGCAGACATCGAGGAGACCCTAATACACAACAAAAGAAGCCCTAGCCACAATTCTAGAAGAGCCCTGGCACAGCTAAGGAGACAACAAAAGAAGACCTAACCGCAGATCTAAGAGGCTCTCATCTATATCCAGAGGGAGGCCCTAATTCCGTAGCAAATAGACCCTAATACGCACATCAAGCAAAGGATAGGACATTGAGGAATGGAACGTTGTTTCAGGCCGGCTGAGGTGTTGCCTTGCGGGTTGCAGTCTTGATCTTGAAGGTCGAGAATGAAAGGACTGTCTCAGAGCTTTGCTGAAGGGTGAACAATTCTGTTAAGAGAATGCTGCAGTCAGTTTTGGGGTGAAAGGTTTATGCGTTGGGCTTGAAACTGCCCTTAAAGAGTAGCGTGGAGGGCAACACCCTATTGGAGGACAACCACAGTAAGAAGAAGCAATTCTGGGTTAGTTTAAGGGTTGTTAGGGACTATGGTTGGGTGCCCTAACTAGTCCAGAATTGTTGCAGCCTAATTACCCTCCAACAGTGAGCTAATGCACACATTCTGAAGTGTATCTTGTGTGTGTTGCGACAACTAGTTTGTTGTGATAAAAGAAGGTATTTTTCATATGCCTTAAGGACTGTTTGATAAGCCACAATTATATAATAAAGGGAAGCATGATGATGAATGAGATCATGGGCATGTTAGTAAAGGGCAGGAGGATAATGAATGAGACCATGAAAGATGCAGCATGATGGGCATGTCAGTAAGGGGCAGCATGATGATAGGAGTAGATGGGAGGAGCTCGGTGACTAGGTACAACACATCAACATGAGTACAAGCTGCAACACTAAGTTAGGCGAAGTCATAACCTTGGAGAATCAATTGAAGCAGAATGTCTTCAACTGATCTCATGTATCATCATGACAAGAGATGATCCATGCTCATATCTAGATAAGTCAAAGTGTTGACTTCTGTTGTATATGTACTATTTCTCTCTCTCTGCTGAATTATTGAAGAACATAAAAGAAGAATTGATCAAGGGTTTCCCCACATTGGGGTTTGTCCCTGGCTGGCACCACATCTTGTGTCCTCTTGTCTTGGCTTGTCTTCTGCGATTTATATTTATGTTTTATCTTCAGTTTACTTTAATGCTGATGTGATTGCTAATATGGAAAATATATTGAGCTAACTATGAAAATTGAAATAAATTGCTCTAGCATAGAACATACCTAAAATTTACAGGGGCTCGGGTCCTTCTCCATTATCACTATAGTAGCTGCAATTTCCCCTTCTTTCGGTAACTAATTCAAGATGTTAAAGCTATTGTTTGGATATGGGGATCTCTTATTATCACTAGTAGAAGTTCCCTCTCCGGATATTGGCCCTTGCTTTTTTGGAGACATGGGCCCTTTCCCTTTCTGCCCTATGATTGCTTGAGGAGGAGCTAGGTTATTTGTCCTTGCGAGGCCTCTTCTCCTTTTCTGTTGTTGCCACTGTTATCCATCATTGGGTTGCTTTAGTTTCTCTTATGCCCTTTCCTTGCAATTGTGTGTAAAATGGCCATATTCATGGAAAAACTTGCATTTAAATGAAAGTTGATCATAATCAACTTCCTATATGTGCGATCAATTATCTAGGTTTAGATTTATTGCTGCCTATAAACCCTTGTCTAGGTCCACCTCCACATAGATCATGGTGCAGGCTTGTAATCCTTCTTGTGGCTCAACATAGTCGATGTATTTGCCAAGGGCATTTCCTATACTCTGAATGTTTCCTTGTTTCAATAAAGTAGCAGGAAGAAGGGAAGATTGACCCATCCTAGGACTATTGCTGGAACATCACATTCATGATTAAAATATGGACTCTAGCAGTCCACATATAACCCTTCATGGGGGCCATTCCTAAAGATGAGATCCCAATCTACTTTGCCTTTGAACGTGAAGGTGTAAAACCCTCACCCACAAAATGATGTTGAAACCGTATTTTTAATCTTGGGGATTCGATTCTTATCGATCGATGCCTGCACAGATCTCAGAGAGGGCCATAAGCCCATAAATTCACCAATAAGCCCTCGATATGCAAGTTTCATGGCCATCAATCTAGATTGAGAGGTGTGAACCTCCACCTTTGGAATGTTGTCAATCTTCTTCACAAATTTGGAGGATTTGGCCTTTTGGAAACTGGGTCATCTAACAACAAGGGTGTCGAACATTGCTATGTTTGGAGGGGACAACTGGGGGAGGGGTGAGGAGAGGAGGGCCCTCCCAAACCCTAATCCATCTTTGGCGAAGAGAAGAATACAATAAAGGTTGCTTGCACACGATACTACACAAGGAAAGAGTACGTTATTTTAATTTATATTTATCAAACATAAGAGTACATTATTTTAATTTTAAATTTATAAAGACCACTCAAAACCTAAAATTATGGAATGAATTTTATTCAGCGGGAAAAAAAATATTCCCCCTCCATATGTTATGAATTTTATTCACATGGAAAAAAAGATTCTTCCTCGATATTAATAAATCCAAGTTTAAAAAGTGTCCAAACAAATAATTATATAATATTTACATATAATGAAATGAAATGATATTTTAAGATCCACGAACTAAAAATAGTCTATGAGACCATTAGTTCTCCATTTTTCACCTTTTGCAATTCAATCATTCTCTTATTCAAATTGATGATGAGTTGACCCAACCTTCCAACAATCCCCTCGCTGAAAAGACAATGCCAAGAAACTGATGCTAACATATTCCCATAACTTTCTTTGATGCCTTTGAATGCATCACATTCCAAATGAAATGTTTTTCTGAATCCACTGCCCTAGACGTGCAAAATGTACACACTCGTTCTTCCCAAGCTTCTTTAGGCCTTTTCCACCGTCTTGTTTCACACCGAAGTTGATGCGAGTTTGTCCTTAATTGAGCAATAAGAACCTTTTCCCTCCACGGAATGTTAGTTCCAATGAACTCTTTTTGTTGTAGATCACAAGTAGGGTTGAATTCCTCAATGTAGTACTTCTTCTTTCTACCCAACTCTTTTCCCCATACCCTTTTACAAAACTTCTCCATAACAAAATTCTTTAGCTCCTTGCTATTTGTGGGACAAACATTGAGGTAGATATTCCATTTTTGCATCCATGTGTAATTTTGTTTCATCCATGTTTTCTTTCTTTCACTCATGCCTTCATTGAAGATAACATTAGGCCATCTACCTACTCCAATTTGCTCAATTCCTTTTAGATATCTTATAAGCCACACCATAGCAATTGCTTCGATGGAAGTTGCTCCTGTTTCACTCAAGATTATCTCATACGGTACCGAACTTTTTATTTTGTACTTGCTCATGATCAAGTGTTTTTGGATTTTCTCAATTTGTTTCCATTTTGAGACGGGGGTGCTGCTAGCCCACAATTCACACCCATATAGCATCACTGGACAAACTAGGAGTCCAAAAAGCACTTTTATCGTTTGCCAATCCCATAACTCTTCCTCTCTACATTTGTTTTGAAGAGCATATAATGCTTTCCACCCTCCTAAAATTTTCCTTTTTGCAGTCCTCCCAATTAAGTTTGTTGTTGAAATCAATCCTGAGGTACTTGTACTCATTTACTTCTCCAAGACAGTTGCCTTCAAAGAAGAAAGTATGTTGGCTCTGCTTCCTTTTATTAGAGAAAATCATTGTTTTGGTCTTGCTAGTATTGACTTGCTTCCCCACTGCTCTACAAAAATTCTCAAGGGAATGTAGGTACATTTGCAATCCATGGGCCGATTTAGAAATCAATACAATATCATCAACATATAAAAGAAGCTTTATCACAAACTCCCCCAACTGAACACCATATCCACCTTGTAAATTTAGCGACTCTTCCAGTTTATCAATATATAAACCAAAAAGAGTAGGGGGTAAAGGGCAACCTTGCTTGACTCTAATGTCACTTCTGAAGCTTTCTAAAATACATGCTGAAGTTCTAATTTTGACTTTTACCTCTTCATAAAGTCTATAGACAACGACTCTATAATGCAAAGGAATTTCAAGTTCTTCCATTCTACGCCACAACTTATCTCTAGGGACTGTGTCAAATGCCTTTTTGAAGTCAACAAAGCAACATAATACTTCTTTCTGTCCTCCCAACCTTTTCAACAATTTGCCTCAACGTGATACCATGATCCATTGTGGAATGCTTCGGCCTAAAACCCGCTTGTCTTCTTGCCCTCTTTTCTTTTACTTCTGCCCACTCATTGATTCTATTTTCTACCCATGTTGCCGAAAAGCTTTGCAAACAAAGGATTGATCATAATGGTTCTATAATTGGAAGGATTATTAATGTCTCCACTTTTAAAAAGGGGTATTGCTAGGCTATCGTCCAGTCTCTTGGAAATCCTTGCTGAATGATGTTGTTGAATATTTCCATGATGTGTGATGCAAGAGTGTTCATTCCCCATTTTAGATACTCTGCTTGAAGTTCAATCAAGTCCTTTGCGTTTTTTGTTTTCAACTTCTTAATTCCAATCTCTACCTCGTGTAACATGAAAAACTTTGAAATTGTGTTGATCCCAGAAAAAGACTCCGCCTCGTATTTTTTTTCTTCATAAAATTGCCTTACATATTCAAACCATTAATAAATTGTAATATTATTTTTAACCACTTTTTCATGTGACTAGGAAAATTGGCCTCGAATGCATTTGTCATTTGAAATTGTTTTTGCGGGTAAAAATATACCAGTTCTCTATTTGCTTTATAGAAAAAGTGCAAACTCTAACGGGCGTGCGGACCATTCATTTCTTGACTGAGAGAAGAAGACCACCCAACACTCTAAGAATTGTAATAGTGGAACGATAGCTAAATGCCCGCGTTATAATTTCCCACAGAAACAACAAATATCATGAGAAGTGCGGCTCGGTTCTGAAAATCAGCTATCTGGGTCTCCTAAGTTACTGCTCAAAACTACGTGAGAGTTTAGGCGAGGTATAGTCATAGGCAGAGAACATTACATTGGGTTTGTGATGGAATCTGCATCAGCCTCGTCCTCGGAAGATAGTGCAGGTAGTCACAAACGAGTGAGGTTCTTCGACGAGAAGATGAGGAATTTGTGCTGGCAGAAGGCAGATGTTGTGGCAGGTCGTCATCCAGAACGATGGAGGAAGGACGGTGCAGGCAACATTATCTGCAGAAGGTTTGGGAATTGTGAAGGCTGTCTCTGCTACGAGTATGACCACATTATTCCTTTTTCTAAAGGTAAGCCTTGCTCACCCCTTTCCCCTACTTTCATTCTACATTACATTGCATTGTCTTACAGTCTCTTTATTAATGCATGCACTAGCTCGATTGGTATGGGGTCACACTAAAACCCACTTCTATTGCAGGATGTAGCCCTTTTAGCACCTAGACTGATGAAACCGAGGTCTCTTTTATGCGTAAATTGTCTTATATGCAGGTGGAGAGACAACAGTCGAGAACTGCCAAATTTTGCAGTCAAGGGTAAATCGATCTAAAGGGAACAAGGATCAACTCGATAGAACTGTTTTGGAACAGTATTCTTGTGACGTTAAATTTACAGGTTTTACATTAACGCCCAACATAAAATTTCTACCATCAAAACGTTTTTCAAATTTTTATCTGATTAGAACATGATTCAAATAAAATTGTTTTACCTTATACTTCATTTATAGGACTGGGTGAAAACTAATTTGATTATGGTTCCAGATTAAAAATCTTTTCCCATGATATGCCCTTCAGCCTGAACGCAGAACTTATGGATAAGGACCCAACAAATTGCTCTACATAGACAACTCGAATCAGCTACAGAAGAGCTATTACAAGGGCATGCTCATATCTTCCCGTAACCCAATACAGTCTACATGCAATCCACGTATTCTCAGTGATTCCCCTGTAGTAGAAAAGGAACAGGTTTTTCTTTTGAAACAAATGTTGGCACTTAAATGTCTATATTGTACTTCCAAGAGGTTAGTCGCATATAGTACTTACCTCCTTCCATTAGCCATTAAGGCGGATATAGCTATTCATGGCTATTAAAGAGGAGTGAAGGATTTAGATGACAGTGCTGGGATTTAGCACAACCGTGACATTCCAGACTAGAAGCCTAAGCACTTTATTAGAAAGTCATTCATTTGATGAATTTGGGTGGATTTTTGTGTGAACCTTGTGGAAATTCTTACAACTGGAATTTATTTTTCTAATTGTTAATTATTTTAACAATTTATCTGCTATGGCAAATATCAAATAAATCACATTGCAACCTTCACAAATAAAATACTGCAGAAATAATAGCATTGGAAATTGAGAAAATACTAACACAAACAATAAAATTGACACCATTAGTTTTGGACAATTGTCCCCAAAAAAACCCAATATGGGAAAACCGGTGCAAAGTGAATATTTTATTATTATGCAGTAGTGAGAAAATCTCAGTGCAATAATCTAGATACCGAATCTGACAATCATACAGAGAAAAATACTGGCAAAATTCTAGTGAGAAATTTTCCTCACCCCATAGGCAAATCCGGGCTCTAACTGCAGCTCCAAGTGAGCCATCCAAACTGCCTCTGCGCTTGCTTGTGTCACCCTAGCGCAGTGTCAGCCACTCTCAGCCCGAATCAGCTGCTCCCGTAGCTGTCTTGTTTGCCACTGGCTGAGAAACTGTCTCTCCGACCTTCTGAAACCCTTTCCTGGCCTCTAGAACTGAAACTCGACTTCTCTCCAGCTAAATCGAACTGTCCTCTAGAGGCTTACGCGCGACCCTTGCGTCAACCTCACCGTGGTCCTTATGCCTCTCTGCAAATGCACTCGTTGGATTTGAAAATCTTCCTCTAGCCTCACTGTCTGCTTCGATCTCTGGCTTTCCGGCAACTACTGCTGCTCTCTGGAAATCGATTTGCCAAGGAAATCGAATTTTTGGTGTTCTAGTGTGTCTTCTCCAAGTGCCCATTGACTTCCTCTTATAATCCACTGTTGGAGCACCAACGACCAAGATTAAATCTTAATCAATGGCTAGGATCATCTTGGAGTCGATCTGTGTGAGTTTCTCAATGATTCACACCTTGACTTAATTAATTCTGATTAATTAACCATATTCCCTAAGTTTAGACTTAGGAAATATTCAAAAATTGGTTAATAACCTAATTAAGTCACTTCTAGATGGAATTTCCAGAAACGATTTATGGGTTTTGAAGATCTCATGTGTTTAGCCCTTCTACCAAATTTCGTGGCTAGAACACATCCGATGCTACAAAAACTAACACTCTCTCTTAGCGAGGATTGTGTTCTCTCTAATGTTGCTCATTTTGTCACAACAACCTGTCTCTATATCGCCTCCTATCACGCTGCTGATATCTGGCTACTGCTACCCACCAACTACTGTGCAACTCTAATGCTGCATTTGTGCTGCTGCTGATCCTGCTATGCTGCTGCCAACACTGCATTTGTAGTGCAACTCCCTCTCATCTGTTGCTGCTGCCAACACTGCATTTGCAGTGCAACTCCCTCTCATCTGTTGCTGCTGCAACTGCAACTACTGCAACTGAGAAGCATCCAAATTACTGAATCAACTATGTTTAGTATGATGCATCTATCTCTTGAGTCCTGACTGCTACTAGCCTCTGCATTGTCACTGAAGAATTTGCGTTGCTACTAACTCTGCACTGAGCCACCTGCTCTACTGTTAACACTGCACTGCACTCCCCAGTCTCTAACTGCTACTAGTCTCCAACTGTCAATTTGGTACTCACTGCATCAATTACCATTGATCCATCCTGCTACTGTATATTGTGGACCCCCGTAACAAGGTAATGATCCATGAGGTGGACTCCTCAAGGACCTTGCCCAAATTTGTAGCTCTCTGGGGCTACAACTCCAAGTCTCCCCACCTCACTCCTAGAGGTATTGTTAAAATTGGAAACTAAGGCCAAACTCCATGTGGGTCATCTCATTTATGGCAGCTGATATTTTTCTTGGATCCCTTTCATTGAGAGGTGTAGGATTGATCTAGAGATCATCCGATTTCGATAAGTATTCATGGAGTTATGAATTTATTTGCGTTATAAGACAATTCGTCAAGGTCGGCTAACAACCAAATAAACCCCACATGTGCTCAATGTTTTAGTATAAATAGAGGTGGCCTTCAAGTCATTGCAACACACTTGGGATCTCTTACTCTCTCTACTTGTCTTTGGGTTTTACTAGGAGGAGAGATCTTAAGGAATAACGTTGCCCTGATCCAGAGGGCAGAAAGCCGAAATTGTCGGAAAAACAAGAATTGTTAGAAAAGACGGAAAAGCCGGAACTGCTAGAAAAGCCGAAATTGCTAGAAAAGTCGGAACTGTTGGAAAAGCCGGAACTGCCTAAAAAGCCGGAAAAACCGGAAAAGTTGGAAAAACCGGAAAAGTTGGAAAAGCCGGAAAAGTTGGAAAAGCCGGAAAAGTTGGAAAAGCCGGAACTGTCGGAAAAGCCGGAACTGCCAGGATTGCAGGGACTGCCAGGATTGCCGGGACTGTTGGAACTGCCGGGAACAGTCGGAATTGCCGGGAACAACCGGAACTGCCGGGAACAATCGGAACTGCCAGAATTGCCGGGAACAACCGGAACTGCCGGGAACAATCGGAACTGCCAGAATTGCCGAGAACAATCGGAACTGCCGGGAACAATCAGAACTGCTGAAACAGTCGGAGCATCTGTCTCCGAAGGAGAGCAGCATGCAAGGCACAACTAACTAACATTGGGACAGTTGTATGGTACTTAGCAGCAAATACACCAAGCATGCGATGTTACAGCTAGCATGCAAGGGACAACTAGCATGCAACAACAAGCATGCTAAGGACAACAAGCATGCTAGGGACAACAAGCAAACAAGGTGCAACCAACACAAAGGTCAGGATGGCAACATGGTGCAGCAATGGCACATAATGCAGTACAGTGATGGGTACAATCATGATTAATGAAGCGTGATGAGATGCAGCATAGTGATGATGGGTGCATCATGGTGCAACGTGGTGAGGTGCAACATGATGACGAAATGCAGCGCAATGATAGGTGAAGGAGTCACCTTGGAGAATTAGTTGAAGCAGCATGTCTTCAACTGATCTCATGTATCATCTTCTTAGAGATGATCTATGCTCTTATCTAGATAAGTCAAAGTGTTGACTTTTGTTGTAAATCTATTATCTCTCTCTCTCTGCTGAACTATTGAAGAATATATAAGAAGAATTGATCAAGGGTTTCCCCACATTGGGGTTTGTCCCTGGCTAGCGCCACATCTTGTGTCCTCTTGTCTTGGCTTGTCTTCTGCGATTTATGTTTATGTTCTATTTGCAATTTACTTTAATGCTGATGTGATTGCTAATCTGGAAAAGATATGGAGCTAATTGTGAAAATTGAAATAAATTGCTCTAAGCATAGAACATACCTAAAATTAACATGGTATCAGAGTTGAGGTAAAGACAATGCCCAAGCAAGAGTGAAAGAGCAATCATCGAAGACAGTTGGGAAAGGACAAAAGGATTAGTGGATTCCTCATCCCTCTTCAAATTCACCAAGTGTGAAGTCGAAGCAGAGAATATTATCAGAATGGCGCAGCGGAATATGGCCTACCTAAAAATCACGTCATTGGAAGACCGGATCTCAGGGTGGAAGGAAAGGCAGATAACTAGTTCGGCCATTATGCGAAGGAGTGTCCGAATGGCAGGGACACATCACTTG
>APFE030253016.1:2380-247128 GCA_000404065.3 Pinus taeda | reverse complement strand
C
This sequence comes from Pinus taeda, assembly GCA_000404065.3. Lineage (NCBI taxonomy): Eukaryota > Viridiplantae > Streptophyta > Pinopsida > Pinales > Pinaceae > Pinus > Pinus taeda. Next base: position 247,127 of record APFE030253016.1, on the reverse strand, counting down.
TCTCATCGAGAGGTGTAGGATTGATCTAAAGATCATCTGATTCTGATAAGTATTCATGGAGTTATGAATTTATTTGCGTTATAAGACAATTCGTCAAGGTCGGCCAACGACCAAATAAACCCCACATGTGCTCAACGTTTTAGTATAAATAGAGGTGGCCTTCAAGTCATTTCAACACACTTGGGATCTTTTCCTCTCTCTACTTGTCTTTGGGTTTTAGTAGGAGGAGAGATCCTAAGGAACAACGTTGCCTTGATCTAGAGGGCAGAAAGCCTGAACTGCTGGAAATGCAGAAATTGCTGGAAAAGCCGAAAAAGCCGGAATTGCTAGAAAAGCCAGAAAAGCCGGAATTGCCGGAAAAGCTGGAACTGTCGGAAAAGTCGGAAAAGCTGGAACTGTCGGAAAAGCCGAAACTGCCAGAAAAGCTAGAAAAGCCAAAAAAGCTAGAATTGCCGGAACTGTCGGGACTGCTGGGACTGTTGGAACTGCCGGGAACAACCGGAACTGTCGGAACTGCCGGAACAGCTGGAACTGCCAGAAATTTTGGGAACTGCCGAAATAGCCGGAGCATCTGTCTCCGAAGGAGAGCAGCATGCAAGGGACAACTAATTAACATTGGGACAGTTGTATGGTACTTAGCAGCAAATACACCAAGCATGCAATGTTACAGCTAGCATGCAAGGGACAACTAGCATGTAACAACATGCATGCTAAGGACAACAAGCATGCTAGGGACAACAAGCAAGCAAGGTGCAGCCAACACATAGGTCAGGATGGCAACATGGTGCAACAATGGCACATAATTCAGTACAATGATGGGTACAATCATGATTAATGAAGCGCAATGAGATGCAGCATAGTGATGATGGGTGCAACATGGTGCAGCGCGGTGAGGTGCAACATGATGACGAAAGGCAACACAACGATAGGTGAAGGAGTCACCTTGGAGAATTAGTCGAAGCAGCATGTCTTCAACTGATCTCATGTATCATCTTCTTAGAGATGATCTATGCTCTTATCTAGATAAGTCAAAGTGTTGACTTCTGTTGTAAACGTACTATCTCTCTCTTTCTCTCTGATGAACTATTGAAGAACATATAAGAAGAATTGATCAAGGGTTTCTCCACATTGGGGTTTGTCCGTGGCTAGCGCCACATCTTGTGTCCTCTTGTCTTGGCTTGTCTTCTGTGATTTATGTTTATGTTCTATCTGCAGTTTACTTTAATGCTGATGTGATTGCTAATCTAGAAAAGATATGGAGCTAACTGTGGAAATCGAAATAAATTGCTCTAAGCATAGAACATACCTAAAATTAACAGGTATTGCTGCCAATTGTTGAGAAACCTAGGGCATTGCAACTAGGTGATTTCTCTTCTAATGATAACTACTTAAGAATGATTTTTACTTCATTAGATTATGATCTTCTCTTTAGTTCGATTATTATAGGGTTCTTCTTCATCAAACAACTACCAAAGCATAAACAATAAAGAGACAAGAGACACAGAATATAGGCGATCACCCAAGGCCAAAACCTCTCAAACTTGAGAGGAAACCCAAACGAATTCTTCTTCTTATAGAGACTTCAATGGACGAATACTAAGACAATACCAAGACCCTTGACACACCCCTTTCAAGACCAAGTCACAAACCCTTCTTTCCAGCTTCTTCTTCTTGACCAAGTCAACACTAGTCAAACTGCTTGCTTTCCTTTAGAACCCGGCTATACTTCAAATTTTCGGCCTCTTGATTCAGATCTGCAATTCTCGGTCTACTCAGAAACCCTAAATGCAACACGTGGGAAGTATTTCGATCAACTTCGTACCCTTGATCCCTTTGCATAGGATGGAGACTTATTCTACATCAATTCGGCTTGCATTCTTGACTTATCTTCTTCCTTGATTCGACTTCTTGGACAACAGCAAGACCTTCGACCTTTTCTGCGGTAGACAATCCTTCCTTCCTTCGCACGTGTGGAGGTGTTAGCCCTAAAACAAACCCATAAACAACAACAAAAACTTAGCTCTTCGTTTCCTTCTCTTCGCTGGTTATGAGGCTCCTTTCTTAGTGATCTTCACACTTCTTATTGCAGACTTACTTGACCAAATTGCTTGTTCCCAAATGGAGGCCGAGCTGCCCTATATATAGTATTTCGTCCATCAAAATAAGTCGACTTGTGATATAGGTAAGTCGACTTGTCATTTTGGAAGCATCCTTAGGCCGATGCGAAGATGAGCTTGTGAGAAGGTCTTGGAGGGTAATCAAAATCAATGTTGTGAACATCGACATTGAGATAACTGAGAAACCAAAAAATCGTAAAAATTGGGAAAATATCGGTAAAAAATCGGCAAACATCGGCAAAATTAAGATACCATAAAAATATCTTTAAAAATTGGCAAACATTGGCTAGGCCAAAAAATCGTGATTTTAAGATAAAATCGCGATGTTAACGAGATATTCACAACACTGTTCAAAATAACCTTTTGCAATGTGTAACATGTCTTTAATACATGAAAATGACTCCTTAGACTCTATGACATGATGACCAACCCTAAAGGTTCACAATGGGAGCCTTAACTAAAATAAAATTCCTTGATCATGAAACCCATGAGTCAAGCATTACAAATAATTTTATTTTCTTCCTTACATCCATTACATAAAATCATAATTACACATGTCATTATGAAGACCAAACCTAGTTACACTTTTCAACACCAACATCGTGATGTCTTCCTTCAACTTGGAGGACAACTTGTCGATCTCAGAGGATGCTATCTCCTGGTCCCGCTTCTCCGACTTGTCCTTTTTCCCGAGAGGACACTACGTGTTGTAGTGACTGAGCTCACCACATTTGAAGCACTTGACCTTTGGCAGGTCCTTCTTCTTCTTTCTTTGCTCTCCTTGCCCCAGACTGGCACCCTTAGATGCTAGGGCCACATTATCCTCCTCCTTCACCACCTTCTGTCAGCTGCTACTGCTGCCACTAATGGAGCTCTTCAATGGAGCTCGTCTCAATTCCTCCTGCTTCAAATGAGCCCACATTCTGTCCCATCCTGGTAGCATGTCTCTGTCTAATATACTTTGGACGAAGACTTGCCAGTCCTTTGAGACACTGTTGAGTGCCAATCGTACTAGCTCTGAAGGTTGAGGCACTGCCCCAACAACGGAAAGCTGGTCTCGGCTTCCTGAATCCTGGTGAGGAAGGGGTCTATGCCTTCCCCCTTTTGCATCTTGATGCATCTTAGCTTCTCCTCTAGGAACATCTTCTGCTGCTTGGACGTACCCTGGTATAGGGTGGAGAGAGCATCCCACATTTCCTTGTGTTGAAAAATGTAACTAAGTTTGTTCTTCATAATCACATTTGTAATTATGATTTTATGTAATTGATGTAAAGAAGAAAAATAAAATTATTTTTGTAATGCTTGAATCATGGGTTTCATGATCAAGGGATTTTATTTTTAGTTGAAGCTCCCATTGTGAGCTATTAGGTTGGTCATCAAGTCATAAAGTCTAGTAAAGGCAATGTCAAGGATTAAAGGCCTATTTGGGCATGTAATTCATTGTAAAAGAAAATTCGTTAACCCTCCAAGACCATGTCACAAGCTATCCTTGAAGTTGGCCTAAGGTTGATTCTAGAAAAGGTATGTGGCCTTGCCACAAGGAGAAGTCGGCTTATTTTGATGAACAAACCACTATATATATGGCAGCTCGGCCTCACCTAGGACAAAATTTGGTCAAGCATCCAAGACAAGATAAGAAGCACAAAAGTCACAAGAAGAACAACCTCCTAACTGGCGAGAAGGAAGAGAAGAAGAGCGAAGATCTTTGGCATTGTTTTTGAGTTAATCTCCTCGCACGTGTGGCCGAAACTAGGGTTTCTGCAACAGTAACATATCAGTCCCTAAGAAGGTCGTCAAAAGGTTCTCCATTCTAGCTCCCTTGCTAGCCGAGATCACCAAGAGAAGTCTTAAAGTAAAGCGAAGGAGGAAAGCATCCTTAAACTCTCTCCCTCACCTCCCACGTGTGAAATTGCAAAGGTACAAATTGCACGTTGTGGAAAGGAATCAAAATTTCCTGGTAGCCGAGAATTGCAGTGCATGAAGGCAGTTTGTGTTAAATTATGCAACTAGGGTTAAATTCCACTTTGGACAACTCAATTGATGGACATAATGGTTGCATTAGATTCCTCTTTTTGAGAGGACCAAAATCGACTTAAAGATCACTCAATTTGGATAAGGAAAAGTGGATTTTTGAGGACAAGCCACAAATTCAAAATTGTCAAGGTCGGCCTTGGGTCAAAAGACACAGCTCAAGGATAAGATGGCATCCCTCAAGTTGCATATAAATATAAGCGCCCTCATGCCTCATTTGGACATCACACAAAACACATTTTGCTCTCTCTTCATTTGTTTGGTTCGTACAGGTTAAAGGGCAAATCCCTTCTCTTCACACGTGTGAGGATCTTGGAGGCAATCTTGACTTTTCTGCGGAGAATTTTCAGATGGACAGTGTGATTGCAGTTTGACCGAGTTTGACTTCACATCTTGATCTCCTTTGACCTGCAAAAGTTCGATTTCTTGAGGCTGAGTTGACTTGCACTAAACTGAGGCAATTTGGGTAGTTTGACTATAGTTGACTTTCTGGTTTGATTGTAGAAAATTACAGACAGGGACAACAAAGTATCTCTCTCCTTTGACCGAGTTTGATTTCATTTTTAAAGACTATTTTGGGTTGACTGTGATCAACATTGGAGACCGAGTTTGACTAAATTTGGCCGAGCTCCTAAAAGGGTGTGTTGATCGTTGATTGCTGACTGGTTAGGGCTGATTGCATCGTTGTTGACTTGGGCAGATTACAGGAGGTTCAAATATAACCATTGTTGACCACATCTCTCTACTTTGTCTCCGGTTTGAATAATTGTTTGATATTGAATATTGGCATTGGATGTTGGCTAAGTCAAAGTTTCACTTTGACTCTTGGATGATGTACTCTTTCTGCTGAACATTTGAAGACAATCTAATAAGAAGAAGATTTGCAAGAGTTTTTCCTAGAGTGGGTTTTGCCATGGTCTTTGACCAAATTTGTATCTCTTGTGTCTTGGCTGTCCTTCTATGTGCATTTGGTTATTTGTTCTATATACTATTGCTCTCCTGTCATTGGAAAGTTGAAGAAGTGAAATTGAGAAATTGAATAATATTAAATATTGTTGAAGTAATAGTTGCAACATAGAACAAGTGATGAAAAATTAACATGGTATTAGAGCTGAGGCGAAGACAAGCCCAAGAGACATAGAGCAAGAGCATCCATCTCTCAAGAAGTTAATTGAAAAAGGGAAAATTGTTTGGTAAAAATGTCTTCCTCTTTCTTCAAGGAGCATGGAAAGCTAGGTGATTCATCTAACTTTGCTGCATGGAAAGTCAAGTTGGAGATCATAGTTGACAATAATGATATGTTGGACTTCATTCAAGGAAGAGTACCTGAGCCTCCAGAAAATGCTTCCGTTGTTGTAAAAAACAAGCGTAAGAAGGGTGAGTTAAAGGCAAAGCAAATTATAGTTGATGGTTTACAAGATAATTTACTTGCTTATGTTGGAAATTTGAGAAGGTCCAAGGACATGTATGACAAGATTGCTGGCATGTATGAAGTCAACAACTTAAATGAAATCATCTCTTTGAAAGATCGAATCAAAGACACAAAGATGAATAAAGGAGAATCTGTGCAATCATACATTATGAGGATATCTTGTATTAGAGATCAGTTGCTAAGAGTTGAGGAAATCACACCTGACAGAGAATTGGTGATTGTAACTCTAAGAGGCCTCCCTCCCATTTGGGAAACTTCCATTACTACTATAAGCAAGAACAACAACATCATTCGATGAGTTTGTTGGTAAACTCACACAAGAAGAATCAAGGATGATATCTAGAGGAAGAATTTAAGGATCAAATGAAGGAGAGCCCTCTACCTATGTTGCTCAAGGAAAGAAGAAGAATGCAAAGAAAGGGAAGGGAAAGCCATCCAAATCAAGAAAACCTCCCCAATCTAATCAATATTCCAAGGAATCAAGAAGGCGAAATAGAGATGTTGAGTGCTACAATTGTCATTAAAAGGGTCACTATGCTCGATATTGTCCCGAAAAGAGAGATGCTCCAAGAAGGAACTCTTCAAGGTCCTATAACAATAACTGTGGCTTCAACAACAACGATAGAAGAAGGAATGAAAGAAGAAGAGGCTCCCCCGATGATCGTGATGATAGCTATCGCCTCCTAAAAGGCCAAGAAACTCCAGGTATGAAGGCAATGTTGCTTAACAATTTGAATATATTCTTATTTCTGCATTAGGTAGTTCATCTCCTCCAAACTCTTGGGATAGTTGTCTGGTTGATAGCGGCGCTTCTTATCATTTTTCTAGATACAAGGAGGTTCTCTCTAATCTGGTAGAGAGGGAGACAAATGTGAACATTATTCTTGGTGACAATACCACTCATCTCGTAAAGGGCTTTGGTTCTGTCAAATTTCACTTGAACTCTGGGGAATTTGTTTTGCTTCATGGTGTACTATATGTGCCAAGATTGAAGAAGAATTTGGTTTCGATATCTGCCTTGGAGAATAAAGGAACGAGGGTTGCATTTGTTAAAGGAAAAATATTTACTTGGCCTACTGAATCCTACATGAGAAATGCCTTCACATTGGGAACTAGGTTTGAAGGACTCTATAGAGTCACCGAAAGACCCCTTCTAGCCATGGTCCATAATACAAATCTTCAAAGCGAGTTGTGGCACCGAAGGCTGGCCCATCTACACTATGAGGCACTTCCAAAATTGAAGAAGTTGGTTTTCGGGATCCCTGATGTTCAAGCTCAACATGATGGAGTATGCCTTGGGTGTGCAAGTGGAAAGAAGACAAGGGGACCATTCCATTCTAGCGAAAACAAGACGGAAGAAATTCTCCATCTCATTCATTCTGATATATGTGGTCCAATGCCTATGCATTCACTTGGGGGTCATCTTTATTACATCACCTTCATTGATGATTTCTCAAGGAAGACATGGATCTACAGTTTGAAGCACAAGGATGAGGCATTCAAAATATTCAAGGAATTCAAGGCTTTGGTGGAAAATCATACAGGGAAGAAAATAAAGATCTTTAGGTCTGACAACGGCGGGGAATACATCTCAAATGAATTCATAGACTTTTGGAAGAAGGAAGGAATCAAGAAGGAGACCATTGTGCCTTACACTCCCGAACAAAATGGAGTGGGTGAGAGAAAGAACAAGTCCATTGTGGAAGCGGCCCAAGCTATGCTCCATGATCAAAAGCTGCCAAAGTTCCTTTGGGCTGAAGCAACAAACACAATGGTATATGTTCAAAATAGGTTACCTCATCAAACTTTGGACAACAAGACTCCCGAGGAAGTATTCATAGGTGTCAAGCTCAATATTGGTCATCTCCGAATTTTTGGCTGCCTCGTGTACTTCCATGTACCGAAAGGACAAAAGAAACAAGATAGAAGCTACATGAAGGAAAGGTATGTTTGTTGGATATAGTGAAGATTCTAAAGCATTTAGAATATATATTTCTGGTCAAAGGAAGGTTGAATTTAGTAGGGATGTGACATTCGATGAAGATGTTGCCCTTAGAAAAGAAAAGGACCTCTCTCCACTTACTCCTCCTAAAGAAAATAATGATGAGATGGATATTTTAGAAGGTCCTTCGGTGCCTGAATCCGAGAAGGAGATTGTTGATGCTCCCATGGAGCCTATGGACCCTTTGGATCCTCCTCCACGCGATCGCCCTACAATGAAAAGACCACTTTGGCTCAAGGACACATTACAAGATGTTGAAAAACATGTTGCTGCTCGGGAAACTTTCGGGGAAAGCAAGAAGTCATGCAGGTAGCAAACCTATGCTGTAGCCATGAGCAAGATGATTCAAGCCGAACCTAGTACCTTTGAAGAATTTGTGAAGGAACAAGTCTGGAAGGATGTAATGGCCGAAGAATATGAGTCCATTATGAAAAATGATGTATGGGATATTGTGCTGAGACGAAAGGGAAAATCTGTGGTAACCTCCAAATGGCTCTAGAAGATCAAGCATGGGGCTGATGGGAGCATCAAAAATACAAGGCAAGGTTTGTAGCCCGCGGTTTCACTCAAAAAGAGGGAGAAGATTACGACGATATATTTGCTCTTGTGACCCGATACACAACCATTCGTTCGATAATAGCCCTTCCTGCAAGTCAGGGATGGAATCTCCACCAAATGGATGTGAAGACCACCTTCTTACGTGGTTTGCTATAAGAAGAAGTGTACGTTGGACAACCTCCAAGATTTGAAGTTCAAGATAGGAAGACCCATGTATGCCGATTGAAGAAAGCTCTCTATGGATTGAAGCAAGCCCCCCCTGCTTGGTATGCTCATGTCGACAAGTACTTGATAAAGCTGGGATTCACAAGGAGCAATGCTGATCCAAACTTGTACTTCAAAACGGTCCAAGTTATGCCTCTCATTTTGGTATTATATGTTGATGACTTATTCATGACAGGTTCAAACGCTCTCATTCTAGAATGTAAGAGGAAGTTGGCTTCTGAATTTGAGATAAAAGACCTTGGTTGGATGCACTATTTCCTGGGATTAGAAGTATGGCAAAAGCCGGGCGAGATTTTCCTTTCACATGGAAAATATGTTGTGAAACTCCTAGAGAGATTTGGCATGGTTGAATGCAACTATCTGCCTATTCCTAGGGAGATGAATTTCAAGAAGCTGTGTGGAGAAGCCGCTGGACCAAATCTAGCATGTTGAATTTCCACAACCTTGGGTCTAGGTTAGAGTCTTAAAATCACTGACGCTACCAAACCATGAATCTCAACCATAAACTACTTTGCACAACGGAAATATAAAGCAGTAAATCACATATGCACAATATACACAGTTTTAAACAAAATTGTACAATATGTACAATCCCAATCTTCGTTATATTAAACAAACCGAGTAATACAACAACCTATGGTTTACAAGATACAATGACAATCTTCGTTGTGCAACTTCTATGTTGTATCTTGTCCTGTCGGTCCTTTGCTCCCGTACTGCTTACCAGTAGTGCCTTAGTCCATAAAGGCATCTACACATCGAGACTCCAAGAGGGCTGCCTCCTGTCACTGCTGCAAGTCACGTCTGCTACAATAAACACAGGCTCATCAACTGCTCTCTAGGTAGGCCTAATTCCCGAGCTCCAATCTGCCACGCTAGCAACAACTTTAGTCCATCAAAGTGTTGCACTTCGGCACCATACTTCTCCCAACCTTCAGCTGCTCTTCATCCTTTAAGATAGCTTGTCTAGGGCTACTTTGGGTAGCCAACACGCTGCCCTCCAACCAGCTCTATGACACCCAATCTCGTCACTGCCGGATCTGCACCTAATATGACTTTTCCTCACCTCAGAATGTCATATAAATGGCTCCAACAGGCTGCTGTATAATCTGATCCAATCTGGTCAATGCTTGACCCAACACTTAGCAATAATGTAGAAGATACATACCTTGAAGACTGCTATTTAACACTGCAGAAATCTGATCACTCGTTAGGGCACAAATGCAGCCCATATTCTTCCACCATCTGTGATCAATTCTACCTCATAAAACTGCGGTTCCTTCTCCTCCATAAGGCTGGATACTTCGCTGTGTGAGTGGGCTCCTACAGCTCCTTGTTTAGGGCTTGTTTGACCCTCAAACTAGCCACTACAGGCCTGCGGCCTCATCATCATATGATAGTCAACATTTCGGCCTGTTTAGAGATGAATTACCACTTGAAAACAGTCCCAATCTCTCCTTATAAACTCGGCCTAACAACAGACTTCCACGCCCTTCAAAACAATCACAAGAAAACCCAAATGACTCCCTTTCTCCTTGCTGAAGTAGCTACCTGATTTGCGGCCCTAAAACAGAGATCCCCTCCTTGTTCAACGAACTTTTCTCTTGCTTTGTGTTGCACTTTTTGGATGCTTAAAATGACTCAACTCGTCCTCAATATATAGGTTTTACTGCCTTCAACGAGTTCACTCAAAGAGACACGTCTACTTGGATTTTTCTTCAAGTCGGCCTACTTGAAAATTCAATATTTACTATGTCAACTTCAAAAATTCATATCTCTCCAATGACAACTCGGATTCAGACGATTTTCGATGCTTTGGAATCATATTTCCGAGCACTATCATCCTCATCCATCACACGCTGTGAAACCATCATGGTTTTGCCCCAAAACACGATGGGTGCCAAAACCCCATACTTGGGTTTCAAGCCCACAAGCTGCCCTTGTGGCGCTTTTTCCTCCAAACCGTGAACCCTAGGGCTTGGAGTACCTCCCAAGCTACACAAATCAGCACTCCCTCTTAGCGAGCAAGGTACTTCCTAGGAAGTATCTCGTCATCATCATCACTGCTCGCAACACTTGCCCAACTCCTTGGTGTTCACAATCACACAATCCCTGTACAACGAACTACGACCTTCTCGGTAGTGTCGCTGTCACTACCAAAAGCGACCTGCTTCTTCTTCTTATCCTGTAACGTCTTCCACTCTTTCCATGATTCCTTCTTGGCAGTTGTAGGAGCACCCTTGCTCACCACTGACCACCCGCTCTTCTTGGGTTGCAGAGTCTCCCTTTGAATCTGCAAGCTCCCTCTCAAACTAGACTCCTTCCGAGTCTCTGGAACCTAGACTTTCTCGGAAAAGTGTACCTTCTTCTCGGGAACCTGTGCCTTCTCCTTTAAAGCCTACACCTGCACTTGCTCCTGCTTCTTTGGAACCTGCACTTGTCCCTGCTTCTTTCCATGATCCTCAGGCTTGGCAGTCAACTTGTAGAGACCATGCTCTCTAAATCCGAGTACAATCCCATTCGACTTAGAGCCTTTGAGCCTGAGACTTGCCTTTCCATCCTGGAACAAGACCTCAAACCCCTTCTTCTCCATCATCAAGACGAAGAGCACATTATATCTGAGTCCTGGTACAAATAATACATCCTGGACCCGCATCATATGTCCTGGCTCCATTCTGAATGGCACAACACCCGATCCTCAGATCTCCAACTGAATCTTGTCGCCCAACACCATGTGCAACTTCGAGTCCCATCCAGCTAAAGTCTCAAAAATATCATTTGACCTTGTCATATGCTTCGTCGCACCACTGTGCATGTACCATCCATCCTTCATGATAGCACTCTGTGAGAAATGAGGAATCATAGGAAAGTCCTCCTCTTCCAATATCCTGGAGAGATCGTCCATCACCGTTGAAGTGGCAACAACGACGACCTGCTTCCCTTTCTTCTTTTCATCATTTCCCTTCTTCTTCTTTGGACATCTTGATGAAAAATGACCCATCTCGCCACAGTTGAAATAGTTGACTTTACTCAAGTCCTTTTGCTTACCCTTCATTTGTGATGCAAGTGCCATTTCATCATCTGAAGCTTTTTGCTTCGGCTGAAGATCCTCGTCTCGCAACTCTTCCTAAATGAAGTCATCGCACAACCTATCCCAGTCTAACAGCTTCTCCCTGGCAACGATTCCTTTGAAGAAGGGCTTCCATTCTTTGGTGAACCCTTTCATGGCAATCCTTACCATATCTCCATCTGAAACAGTCACACCGATGGCAGCAAGCTCATCTTTGACTTGAGAAAATCTCATCAGATACGAGGTCACTCTTTCACCCTTTAACATCTTGGTGGACTTCAAATTATCCTCCACTACCAATACTTGATTCTCGTTCTTATTCTGGAACAAATTCTGAAGAGACACCCACATCCCATGTGAGGTGTTCTTCCCGGACAAATGAGGTATTAGGGCATCCCTCACACCATCTAGGATGATCAGTCTTGCCCTCGCATCCAAATCTTCCCATATTTCCAGCTCCTTAGGGTCGGTTGGCTTCTTGATCTCTTTCTCGGCAAAATCCCAGATCCTGTTGACCTGCAAGATCAACTTGATCCTTTCCTTCCATGGACTATAATTGGACAACCCCTCCAACTTGTCCTCGTTTCGGATACTTTCTTGCAACTTCGACATTGTAGTGAACCCTTCACTCACAATGTGACCAACTTCCTCTCACGCTATACTTCGCTGCACACAACTTTGATTTACTTACTTCCAAAGTAGCTCAAACACCCTCTGGTACCATGTTGAATTTCCACGACCTTGGGTCTAGGTTAGAGTCTTAAAATCGCTGACGCTACCAAACCAAGAATCTCAACCATAAACTACTTTGCACTACGAAAATATAAAGCAGTAAATCACATATGCACAATATATACAATTTTAAACAAAATTGTACAATCCCAATCTTCGTTATAATAAACAAACTGAGTAATACAACAGTCTATGGTTTACAAGATACAATGACAATCTTCGTTGCACAACTTCTATGTCGTATCTTGTTCTCCATCAAGGCATCTACACATCGAGACTCCAAGAGGGCTGCCTCCTATCATTGCTGCAAGTCATGTTTGCTACAATGAACACAGGCTCATCAATTGCTCTCTGGGTAGGCCTAATTCCCGAGCTCCAATCTGCCATGCTAGTAACAACTTTAGTCGTTCAAAGTGTTGCACTAAAGCACCGTCCTTCACCCAACCTTCAACTGCTCTTCATCCTTCAAAATAGCTTGTCTCAGGCTACTTTGGGTAGCCAACACGTTGCCCTCCAACCAGTTCTATGACACCCAATCTCGTCATTGCCGGATCTGCACCTAATATGACTTTTCCTCACCTCGGAATGTCATATAAATGGCTCCAACAAGCTACTCTATAATCTGATCCAATCTGGTCAATGCTTGACCCAACACTTAGCAACAATGAAGAAGATACATACCTTGAAGACTGCTATTTAACACTGCAGAAATCTGATCACTGGTTAGGGCACAAATGCAACCCATATTCTTCCAACATCTGTGGTCAATTCTGCCTCATAAAACTGTGGTTCCTTCTCCTCCATAAGGCTGGATACTTCGCTGTGTGAGTGGGCTCCTACAACTCCTTGTTTAGGGTTTGTTTGACCCTCAAACTAGCCATTACAGGGCTGTGGCCTCATCATCATAGGATAGTCAAAATTTCGGCCTGTTTAAAGATGAATTACCACTTGAAAACAATGCCAATCTCTCCTTATAAACTCGGCCTAACAACAGACTTCCACGCCCTTCAAAACAATCACAAGAAAACCCAAACGACTCCCTTTCTCCTTGCTGAAGTAGCTTCCTAATTTGCGGCCCTAAAACAAAGATCCCCTCCTTGTTCAACGAACTTTTCTCTTGCTTTGTGTTGCACTTTTTGGATGCTTAAAATGACTCAACTTGTCCTCAATATATAGGCTTTACTGCCTTCAACGAGTTTGCTCAAAGAGACACGTCTACTTGGATTTTTCTTCAAGTCGGCTTACTTGAAAATCCAATATTTACTATGTCAACTTCAAAAATTCATATCTCTGTAACAACAACTTGGATTTGGACGATTTTCGATGTGTTGGAATCGTCTTTTCGAGCACTATCATCCTCATCCATCACATGCCGTGAATCCATCATGGTTTTTCCCCAAAACACGATGGTTGCCAAAACCCCATACTTGGGTTTCAAGCCCGCAAGCTTCCTTTGTGGCGCTTTGTCCTCCAAACTTTGAACCCTAGGGCTTGGAGTACCTCCCTAGCTACACAAATCAACATATCAAACCCTTCTGAGTATAGACAATTGGTTGGTGCCCTGATGTTTCTCGTGAATACTCGCCCCGACATATGCTTCGTAGTTAACACTTCGAGCTAGTTTATGACCGAGCCTCACCATGTACATTGGGTCACTGCCAAGCATATTCTAAGATATCTACATGGGACTATTAACCTTGCACTAAGATATGCCGCTGGAGATGTTAGACTACATGGATATACATATGCAGATTGGGTCGGTAATGTTGTCAACAGGAAGAGTTCTTCCAAATGTTTTAGTCTGGGATCTTCCATGATGTCATGGATGAGCAGGAAGCAGAAATCCATAGCTCATAGCACTGTTGAGGGTGAGTATATTGCAGCTAGCCTTGCGAGTTGTGAAGCGGTTTGGTTGAGGAAGCTCTTTGGAGAGCTATTTGAGCAGGTTCTGGACATGACAATCATCTTTTGCGACAACAAAAGTGGGATTCATTTGTTCGAGAATCCTGTGTTTCACGACAATTCCATGCATATCGAGATCAAATATCATTACATCAGTGACATGGTGTAGAGAGTTGTGAGACTCCATCATATTTTGACAGATGAGTGGATAGCTGACATCCTCACCAAGCCTTTGCCAAAAGGGAAGTTCTTGGTCTTCAGAGAGTAGCTTGGATTGGTTTAGATGACCCTTTCGAATAGGGGTCCGGGCTGATCAAGAACACTGAGCAATGCTCTTCCCCCTTGGTTGATCCCAGGGTGTGGAATGGATCTATAGGGCTTGTTATTGCTCAAATTAGCATGGGACCTAAAGGGAATCCCTAAAGGGCAAATTCTAGGCCAAGGGAAACAAATGGAGATTTAGCCCACTGTCACCTCAGCTAAAGTTCCCTTCTATTTATGAACTTCCACCGATGGGAGGAGACCCGGTATATTAAGGAGTCACTGATGAAGGATAAGTCAATGAAATGATGGGGGTGACCCTAATAATCCCTTTCCTGGAAGAGTTAGAAAGATAAGGCTTGCTTGCTTTCTAAGCAAGGTACAATGTCTTCTAGGGAAAGGAACGGAGGATTTAAGCATTAGGTTTATGAAGGAATTTCCCAATCCCTGAAATCCTTATTGTAATTGGTATCTCGGATGGTTCTTGAAGAATTGTCTTTTCAAAGGAACGGGACCACACGGGACCAAGTGGACCCGGTCTAGGATAGGAGGAATGAGTATGGCAACCAATGATGTTCTTACCCTAGACAAGGTGGGGAAGGATCAAAGAAAGAATTTTCACTTGAAGGTGTTGATTTGATCTTATGAGGTGCTAGTCTTGGGGATGCTAAGGCAAAGTTTGATCCCAGAGCTAGGGCTTGTCTTTTCTCCCAACTCCACTGTCAGAATGGCTTCAAAATTGGAGGAGACCTTGAGGAAACACCATCGCAGGAGACCCTAGGAGATTGAACTTTTTGGAGGGCTAGCTTGTCGGGAAATTGATGCCTTAGGTACCCCAACTAGGCTAGGCTTGAATCAAGGTGAAAGAATGTGATTTTTGGTGACCACCTTTTGGTAGATCAGTGCCTTAGTCTTGGGAGAATGGAGTCTATGATGAAATAATGAGTATGATTCTTGATTCTTGGTCAAGGAGGCCTCAAGATCACTTCGCTAGCCTTCTAGGTCATGGAGAAGCAATCTTGCAGCTTTTATACTTCGATGCGCAAAGGAGATGGCTTATCAAGGTCAAATTCTTTTATAGAATTACCCTTAGGAGATTTCGTTCATATCACATGGCCCATACATTGAGAGATGCTATAATAGAGACAAAATTCCACAATTTTAAATAGTAAATGCATGCAACAATTAGCCCTAGAAATAGAAAATCCCAGTCCAATGTATAGGACAAAGTAAAACAAGAATAACATTAAAAGCATGTACTTACATGTAACAAAGTATATCCAACCTGTTGATTTGTGTAGCTTGGGAGGTGCTCCAAGCCCTAGTGTTCAGGGTTTGGAGAGCAAAGTGCCACAATGGTCACTTTTGGGCTTGGAACCCAAGGATGGGGCTTTGCACCTAATCGTGTTTGGGGCAAGTCCGCAAGCACATTTCTACACGTGATGGCATGAGACGATAGAGGGCGGAAAGGAGAATCCAACCCTTCGAGAATCGTCGAATTCTGAGTTGTAGAAGTGGAGAAATGAATTTTTGAAGTTAGAAAATAATTATTGGTTTTCAAGTCATGTAGGCTTGAAGTAAAAATTAGCCAATAGATGTGTCACTTCACTAATTTGTTGGAGCCCCTTTGTTGGCTATAAATAAAGGGTGGTTTGATGTGTTATAGGCATCCATTATGCAACATCTTCTCAAGAGAAGGAGCTCTGAACTTTCCCTAGCCGCAACAAGAAGGAGAGGCTCTAGACAATGTGAACGAGGATCTGAATTCTGCGATGAAGGCTGAGTAGCTGAGGTGACAGCGGACTGTCTTTGAGCTAGAAGGACCGAGATTGATGTTTTGAGGCCGAGTAGACTTGCTGTTGGGCTGAGTTGCTAAGGGTCAAAAACATTACTGTTAGAGTGTCTTTGGGCACCAATAAGGGGATTGTCTCACGGTTTTAGGGTTGCTGTGCTAGGCCGCAGGCCATAGCACACAGCTGGGCTTGTTTGTGGGTGTCAAGCGTTAACTAATGCCCTAAGCAAGGAACATGGGTGAGGAGGAGACCTTTGAGGGTATGTCGCAGCCCTTAAAGGGCTAGTTTGGGGATTGTCAAGAGGGTTTAGGGCTGCAGCATGTGCCCTAACCAGGGCTGTCACAAACAACAGGAGCAAACACCATTACAACAACGTTTTTTGAGGGATGTTGGGTCAAAGGTGTTGACCAGTTTGGATCGTGATCGTAGTAGCCTGTTGATGCCACGTGGAGGATTTTCCGAGGAGGTGAAGAGTCTTCCTAGGAGCAAAATTGACAGTGATTGGATTGGGTGCCATTGATTTGATTGGAGGGCAGTGTGTTGGCTACCCAAAGTAGCCCTAGAGAAGCATATAAGAAGGACGTTGTTTGGTGCGTGATTGGGTGAAGTTTGCAGCCTTATGAGTAGCTCTATGATGGACGAAAGAGGCTACTAGAAGGCAGATTGGAGCTCGAGAATTAGGCCTTCCCAGAGAGCAGATTTATGGGCTTGTGTACATGCAACAAAAGTGACATGCAACGTTGTTAGGTGGCAACCCTCCTGGAGTCTCGATGTGTAGTGGCCTTGATGAAATAAGGCACTAGTAGTGACCAGTACAAAAGCGAAGGACCGACAGGACAAGATACGACATAGAAGCTGCAATGAAGTTTGTCATTGTATCTTGTATACCATAGACTGTTGTAGTATTCAGATTTTGGTTTAATATAACAAAGATTGGTGATTGTACAATATTGTACAATTTTGTTAAAAAGTGTGTATATTTGTGCATATGTGATTTACTGCTTTATATTTCCGCTGTGCAAAGTAGTTTATGGTTGAGATTTTTGGTTTTGTAGTGTGAGTAATTTTAAGACTCTAACCTAGATCCAAGGTCGTGGAAATTCAACACAACCATCCACAATTGACAAAAGAGAAGCTCCAAGATAAGACAGACCAATATCCACACATCAAAATTCATCCATAAAGCACCAATTCATCCTTTAGAAAAAGTGTGAAATTCTCAAGAGAGAGAGGAAATCCAATCCAAAGTGATGATGAGTAAATGAATTCATCTCACTTGTATTGATACACAAATTAGGAGTTCGAATTAACCTCCTTGGCCTACATAAGCCCCAAAAATAAAATAATGTTCTAATAATCCAACTTTGGGTGACAAGCCCACGAAACTAGCTCATAAATGAAAGAATAAGCCTCTCAAGAGGTCAAATAATAATATATGCATGTTGTAGGGCCCTCTAAGAGGCTTAATGAAATCCATGGGTGCCATAATGAAGAGTGGGACCCTCAAAAGCAAGGGACAAGGGGTTGGCCCCTTGTAATAACCTTTGGTGCTCCAAATGACATGTGGCGACACACGTGTCCTCATGGGTCTCCAAACAATTTGAAGATGCCTGTAGATTGCCTACAAGGGCTAGGATGATGGTGTAGGTGATGCCACATCATCGTGCAAGTCCTGGATCATCTGCCAAATGTATGGTGCAAATCTGGGGCTGGCATGATGGATCAGGTGCATCTTCCTCGTCCAATAAGTGAACCACGAGCAATCTATGAATGGCTGTGGGGATCCATGGAGTGCTATCTGTTGTTGTGGAGGCCCATGGCTCTTAATGCACACCCTATGTGTGCCAATGTAGCCCTATGGAGGATTAGGACCTCATATAGGGAGACCAAACCCTAGATGGAGACCATCTGACATCTTGCATAAAATCCAATGCGTCCCCTAGCCTTCCAGTACAACAAGTCATTAGAGAAATCGAGTAAATGAGCTTACCAATCATGGACCACAGGTGGGGACTTCACAATGGTCTGCCCTTCCACAATGGGCCTCGGGATGTGCCAATGTTTCCTAAACTCCAAATGGGGTTAACCAAGAATCTTATTAGGTGGTTTCTACTTCTAAAGGGGATAATATATTCAAGGTACATCCTTCAAAAGGTGGTGGCATGTCACAGATAGGTGAATGAAGTAAGGGATGAGAAGGGGTAGCCTTAGGTCACATGTTGGGGTACAAGGGTAGCTAATAAGAGGGAAGCCCACACTTGGGTTTATAATGTATAGGAGGGAGCATTCGTGGTACATGAGGTGCCCCGACCTTGATTTTTCCACCCTTCTTTATATTCCTTTTGCTTTTTTATGATTTTCTTTGATTAACTGCTTAGGCTTCAAGGGGTAAGAGCATGGTGTATAGCATATAGTAGTGAATACCCCCTTTAAAGGTAGGGCGGTTCATTGCCCACCAGGGGTTGGGCGTGATGGCCATGAGGATGGGGTAGAGCTCATGTATTGGCTTTTGCCCACGTGTTAAATGTGTTTGTCCCGACCATCTTTTGCATTTTGTGGTACATTTATTGTTGAATGTGGCCAAATATGTTTTTATCTTTTTTTTTAGCTACATCAACCTTTGGGCTTCATTCTAGGCCATGACCCAAGGTGTGGGCAAGGGGAAGGGGCAAGCTAGCCCTATGTGGACCTAGTGGAGGAATGTGGACCCAGGTGGGAGAAATGATGAATGGGGTAATAATGAGTGGAAAGAGGGTAATATAAGTGGGTAAAGGAGCGGGACCACACAACCAAAATCAGGGTTTCCCATGAAATGCCATCCCTAAAGCCAAATGGTCAATAAAAGAGATCCCATGGGACTAGGATGCAAGATTAGCATCCAAAAGGGGCTGGGGACAAGGGCATAGACCTAACCTATTCTTTCCATCGAATCTCTCCATTAATCCATGCCCAAAAGTGTCCATGATAAGCAAACTACAATACTCAATTACCAAATGACAAGGCATACCTTTAGGTTCGGCGGGCCCACCTTCAAACATATGATCATGGCAGATGGGCGAGGGACCATATGGCTGGCTCAGGTGGTAGAGAAAAGGCATGATGAGCCAGTTGGTGGCTGCAAGGGGTTGCTGGCTGTTGGAAAATGTAACTAGGTTCGGTCTTGATTAATGTATTTGAGTCATCATGAAATGTACTTGTCAAACAAATAAAGAAAATAATTTTTATTATTGTATCAATGACTTATTAAACCATGGATTTCATGCTTGGCTCATCATTATATTAGTCAAAGTCTCCATTGTGGACTCTTTGGATTAATATTGAGTTTATAGAGTCGTTGTACATTCAAAGAGACCCTTATTGGGCTTTTGAATCATGTAAAAAGGCTTACTATCGAGTCAAATATAATTTATGTAACCTCCACACCAAGTTGGCCTAAGGACGCCAATTCGACCTCACTTGGAGCTTATAAATAGAAGGAAGTTGAATTCATTTGAAGCATCTCATCTCAAGCTAGTTCGATATCCCTAAGGACGTTGGAGAAGTGCGAAGTGGGTCTATGGAAGCAAAAGGAAGTGCAAGTTGGGTCAAGTCTAAGGAGAAGAAGAAAATCGAAATTTTGGAGCCTCTCTCTCTCTATTTCATGCCCTAGTTTGGGAGATTGAAGTCTTCCAAGTTTTTTCTGTTGCTTGATGTCGGAAGTTGCTGCATAATTGAAGTTGCTGTGAAGGAAGTGCTACTGGAAAAGGGGTCGAAGATTTGGAAGGCTGACTTGGTGTGGAGGGAAGGTTTTTGTCTAGGGTGAAGAGTCTCAAAGAATACTATTGAAAGGAAGAGAATTTTTGACTAGGTTTTCCCATCGAGGGGGGTTTTGCCCTGGCATAGTGCCTACATCTTGTGTCTCTTGTTTTGTGATCTTCATACACACATAATATAGTAATTGCTTAATGAAAGATAAGATAATAAAGAAGTAAAAGAAGCCAACATAACTCACAAGTAATTATCAAAAAAGGGAAATTAGACCCTAATCTATTTGCATTGATTTTCCAACATGGTTTAAAAGCTAAGGTCAGAAAAAGTTGAAGATCACTTTGTTGGCATGGATTCTCCCTCTTTGGTGAACTGCATAAAAATGGGTATCAACACTACTGGAAACTGGATCAAGAAGGTCATCCATACTTATTCAACAAGGTCAAAGTCAAGGATTCTTGGCTGCTCTTACAGGTTCTCTTAATGATGACAATGCATGGATCATTGATAGTGGAGCATCAAGACACATGACAAGATAAAATAAACAACTTCATACACTATCAAAGGAGCCATCTTCTCATGCAGTGGAATTGGGTGACAACAAAAGCTATGTTGTTAGAGGCATGGGATCAATATCGTTGAAGCTGGAAAATGGATCGAAGCTGCACCTTAACAACATTCTATATGTTCCAGGTTTGAAAAAGAATATGCTTTCTATTTCTTTTTAGAAGATAAAGGGGAAAGAGTTGATTTGGTTTATGGAAAAGTATTGGTTTGAGGAAAAGACTCTAGCATTGATAAAGCTAGGGTTATTGGAGTTCGTGAAGGAAGTCTTTATAGAGTCATTTCACCACCTCCTCAAGCTTTTGTTCATATGGAAATCAATCCCATTGAGCTATGGCATAGGAGGTATGGTCATCTACATTATAAGGTCATCCCTACTCTTAGTCAATTGGTTCATGGAGTCCCCAATATGAAGTTAGATCATGAAAGTGTGTGCAAGAGATGCTCTTTGGGAAAACATACAAGAAATCCATTTCGAAATAGTGAAACTAGGTCGAAGAGATATTAGACCTCATCCATTTTGATGTGTGTGGGTCCATGTCTGACAAATCACTTGGAGGTCATCTCTACTATGTAACATTCATTGATGACCATTCTAGAAAGACATGGCTCTATCTTCTCAAAACAAAAGATGAAGTATTTGATAAGTTCAAGGAGTTTAGGCCCGAAATGGAAACCCTAACCGAAAGAAAGATAAAAACTGTAAGGTTCGACAATGGTGGGGAATACACTTCTAAAGAATTGACTGCATATTGTAAGGAAGTAGGTATTAAGAAGGAACACATTGTTCCCTATTATCCCGAACAAAATGGATTGGCCGAAAGGAAGAATAGGTCAATTGAAGAAGGCATTCGAACTATGCTCCTTGATCAAAACCTACCAAAACTCTTATGGGGAGAAGCAACAATGACAGCTGTGTACATTCAAAATAGCATTCTGCATAAAAGTCTTAATAATACAACACCTGAAGAAGTATTCACAGGAAAGAAGCCGAGTGTGGATCACCTCCAAATCTTTGGAAGTCCAGCATATATCCATGTTCCAAAGGACAAGCGAAAGAAGTTGGACTCTACAAGTATCAAGGGAATATTCATTGGATATAGTCTCTCCTCGAAAGCATATAGAATCTACATTAAGGAAGGAAGACATATTGAAGTAAGCAGGGATGTCATATTTGATGAAAATCAAGCATACAAGAAATCAAAGGATATTCCTATTGATTCTGATGACGAAGAAGTTCCCATATTTGAAGAAGAAGAAGTTCATCATGAAAACCCTACTACAAATCAAGAAGAAGAAGAAGAAGGACCAAGTGAGCCTATTCAACTAGTGGTCATCCCAACCACGAGGAAAAGGCTAATTTGGTTAAAAGCTACATTAGAAGATGCTGAAGGACATGACGCTGCGAAAGGAACCTTCA
Source organism: Pinus taeda (assembly GCA_000404065.3). Lineage (NCBI taxonomy): Eukaryota > Viridiplantae > Streptophyta > Pinopsida > Pinales > Pinaceae > Pinus > Pinus taeda. The sequence goes on along the minus strand of APFE030253016.1, from coordinate 225,273 downwards.
GGGAAAGTAAGAGACCGAAAAGATATTCTGGTTATGTTGCATACATGACAAAGTTAATTCAAGTAGAACCATCTACGTTCAAGGAAGTTGCTCATCAAGAGGTTTGGAAGAAAGTAATGCACGAAGAATATCAATCCATCATGAAGAATGGGGTTTGGGAAATCATTCCTAGACCTAGTGACAAAGCGGTTGTCACCTCCCAATGGACCTATAAGATCAAACATGATGTTGATGGAAGTATAGACAAGTACAAAGCGAGATTTGTTGCAAGGGGTTTATCTCAAAAAGAAGGCATTGATTATGAAGAAACCTTTGCTCCCACAACAAGGTACACTACCATTAGATCTTTGGTTTCATTCGTTGCTACAATGTGTTGGAATATCCATCAAATGGATGTGAAGACGCATTTCTGAATGGGACCATTGATGAGGAAGTGTATATCGAACAATCTGAAGGCTTTGAAGTTAATAACAGGGAATCTCATGTTTGCAGACTTAAGAAGGCCCTATATGGTTTGAAGCAAGCACATAGGGCATGGTATGCAAGGATGGATGCATATCTACTTAGAATTGGGTTCGAGAAGAGTTTTGCTCATCCTAATCTCTACATCAAGGTCATGAATAATGAGCCTATCATTATTCTACAATATGTGGATGATCTATTCATCACAGGTGTGGAGAGAAGAATTCAAGAATGCAAGAAGATGTTGGCAGCTGAATTTGAAATGAAGGACCTAGGACTAATGCACTATTACCTTGGTCTAGAAGTATGGTAGTGTTAAAATTGGAAACTAGGGCCAAACTCCATGTCAATCATCTTATTAGTGGAAGCTGGTATTTTTCTTGGATCCCTCTCATCGAGAGGTGTAGGATTGATCTAAAGATCATCCGATTCCGATAAGTATTCATGGAGATATGAATTTATTTGTGTTATGGGACAATTTGTCAAGGTCGGCTAGCAACCAAATAAACCCCACTTGTGCTCAACGTTTTAGTATAAATAGAGGTGGCCTTTCAAGTCATTTCAACACACTTGGGATCTCTTCCTCTCTACTTGTCTTTGGGTTTTAGTAGGAGGAGAGATCCTAAGGGATAACGCTGCCCTAATCTAGAGGGCAGAAGCCGGAACAACCGAATTGTTGGGAACTGCCGGAATTGACGGAATTGCTGGGAACTGACGAAACTGCTGGGAACTGACGGAATTGCCGGGAATAGTTGGAATAGTTGGAATAGCCGGAACAACCGAACTGCCGGAAGTGCCAAAATGTCGGGAATAGCCGGAATAGTCGAATTGCTGGAACTGCCGGGAACAACTGGAACAACCGAGAACTGCCGGAGCAGCTAGAACTGTTGGGAACTATCGGAACAGCCGAAATAGTCGGAACTTCTAGAACAGCTAGGAACTGCCGGAATTGCCCGAATTGTCGGAATGTCGGGAACAACTGGAACTGCCGGGAACTGTCAAAGCATCTGTCTCCGAAGGAGAGCAGCATGCAAGGGACAACTAACTAACATTAGGACAATTGTATGGTACTTAGCAGCAAATACTCCAAGCATGCAATGTTACAGCTAGCATGCAAGGGACAGCTAGCATGCAATAGCAAGCATGCCAAGGACATCAAGCATGCTAAGGACGACAAGCATGCTAGGGACAACAACCAAGCAAGGTGCAGCCAGAGCATAGGTCAATACAACAACATGGTGTAGCAATGACACATAATGCAGTATAGTGATGGGTACAGTCATGATTATGAAGCGTGTTGAGATGCAACATAGTGATGATCGGTGCAGCATGGTGAAGCGCGGTGAGGTGCAGCATGATGACGAAATGTAGCACAACGATAGGTGAAGAGTCACCTTGGAGAATAAGTTGAAGCAACATGTCTTCAACTGATCTCGTGTATCATCTTCTTAGAGATGATCTTTACTCTTATCTAGATAAGTCAAAGTGTTGACTTCTGTTGTAAACGTACTATCTCTCTCTCTGCTGAACTATTGAAGAACATAAGAAGAATTGATCAAGGGTTTCCCTACATTGGGGTTTGTCCATGGCTAGCGCCACATCTTGTGTCCTCTTGTCTTGGCTTGTCTTCTGCGATTTATGTTTATGTTCTATCTGCAGTTTACTTTAATGCTGATGTGATTGCTAATCTGGAAAAGATATTGAGCTAACTGTGAAAATTGAAATAAATTGCTCTAACCATAAAACATACCTAAAATTAACATGGTATCAGAGCAAAGGTGAAGGCAATGCCCAAGCAAGAGTGAAAGAGCAATCATTGAAGACAGTTGGGAAAGAAAACCTCATCCCTCTTCAAATTCAGTGATTCACCAAGGGTACAGTCGAAGCAGAGAATATTATTAGAATGGCGCAGCAGAAGTTTCGATGGCCTACCTAAAGATTACTTCAATGGGAAGTCCGGATCTAAGGGTGGAAGGAAAGGCAGATGCCTTGGTTGTAATAAGTTCGGCCATTATGCGAAGGAGTCTCTGAGGTAGGGACACATCACTTGATGATGATAACAATCATTCCAGGGACATCTTCAATGATCAGAGGAATGATAGGTAATGCAGGTCATCAAGGAAACGACCTACTCTTCAGAGAAAGCAAGGAACCCCAGGTATGAAGAATCAAATGTTGTTTTTGATAAGATAAAGAAGCGTTATCTTGTATTGGCCCTCTCCTTCAGATTCTTTGGGAATTTGGCTTATTGATTGTAGTACTTCAAGGCACTTCATCGGATAGTAGGGTGCACTCTTTAATTTGGTAGAGATGGAAACAATTGTGGGATTATACTTGGAGCCGATGCCACCTATCCCGGAAAGGGTGTAGGGAATGGTACCCCTCAATTGAATGAGGGTAACTTGATTCATTTACATAATCTCTTTTATGTACCTGATCGCAAGAAGAACCTGGTGTCCATTTCGACAATGGAAGTCAAAGGTTACAGGGTGGCACTCATATATGGAAAGGTACGTGTTTGAAAATAGAATTTTCAAAGATGTTTTTGAGTTCAGGGTTGTATCAAGTTGCAGGAAATCCACCGGGGACCATGTCCATTGACACATAGCACCGGAGGTCTGTGAGTTAGATGGTGACTGGGATGCCTGAATTCAAAAAGAGCATGAAAGTACATGTCTGAGATGTATCGAAGGAAAATCTTATAAGGGGACCATTCCCCTCATGCAGCAGGTCCACAGGTTTGGAACAACTCGAGGAGTTTGTGATTCATGATCGGGAATCTCATGTGTAAAGCCCTCTATGGCTTGAAGCAAAACACCCTGGGCATGGTATGAGAGGATTGATAGCTGTCTGATGAAGCTGAGATTCACTAGGAGTGAAACCGATCGAAACCATTACCCGAAGGTTGTGGATGATAGACCTTTCTTACCGGCACCTTATGAGTATGACCTATTTCTGACAGGTGTAGACCCTCTCATTTGCAGAAGTAAGAGGGAGTTGGATTTCGGATGTGGAATGATAAATTGCAAGCCTATGACTACCTCGAGGATCTTAACTTTAAGAAGTTATATGGTAGTGATGTTGGACCAGATTTGGGAAATGACTTTGAGTTTCGTAAACTCATTCGCGTTGATGTTCTTGTTGAACTTCCGTCCGGGCATATGTTTTGAAGCTAGCATGGTGAGCTCATATTTGGTTGAGCCTCACTGGATTAGTGCCAAGAATCTTCTAAGATATCTTCGGGGCACATTCTCTCATGGATTGAGATACACTGCCGGAAATATGAAGCTGCATGATTATTCGAATGCTGACTGGGCAGGCAGTGTGGAGGATCATTAGAGCACTTCTCAGCGCTAGTTCTCTTTGGGTTCTGCTTCGATATCATGGATGAGCAGGAAGCAGAAGTCGGTTGCTATAAGCACCGCCGAGACCGAATACATAACTACGAGTATGATCTCGTATGAAGCTGCCTAGTTGTGGAAGCTCTTTAGTGAGCTGTTTGTACACATGATGAATACCACTGTGATTCTTTGTGACAACCAGAGGGAGGATTAGATTATTGAGGAATCTCGTATTCGATGATTGCTCCAGCAGATAGACATCAGATATTGCCTTATCTGGGATATGGTAAGTCTATGAGCGAGGAGGCTCCATCGCATTGAGACTGATGTACAAGTCGTAGACATTTTGTCAAACCCTCGGGAAAGGTCAAATCTGTGACTTTCTCGAACGACTTGGAGTCGTTGAGAGACCTTCTTATAAGGGTCCTGCATGTTGCATGCATTGAGCTCTGGGAGCTCTGGGGGGCTTGGGGTACTTACTGGAGCAACATACGACCACTGGGCGGCTCACCCTCCCCTGGTGGTGCGTTATGTACGGGATGATTAGTTCTCTCGTGGCAACTGTGAAACAGGATGATTAGTTCTCCTATGGGCTGAGATGATTAGTTCTCCCGTGGCAACTGTGAAACAAGATGATTAGTTCTCCCGTGGTAAATGTGAAATAGGATGATTAGTTCTCCCGTGGGCCGGGATGATTAGTTCTCCCGTGGCAACTGTAAAACAGGATGATTAGTTCTCCCGTGGGTCGGGATGATTAGTTCTCCCGTGGCAACTGTGGAACATGATGATTAGTTCTCTTGTGGGCTGGGATTATTAGTTCTCCCGTGGCAACTGTGAAACAGGATGATTAGTTCTCCTGTGGGCCGGGATGATTAGTTCTCCCGTGGCAAGTGTGGAACAGGATGATTAGTTCTCCTGTGGGCCAGGATGATTAGTTCTCTCGTGGCAACTGTGAAACAGGATGATTAGTTCTCCTGTGGGCTGGGATGATTATTTCTCCCGTGGCGACTGTGGGGCAAGATGATTCGTTCTCTGGACAAGATGATCAGTTCTCTTGTCGAGGCATCCTACGCATGCAGTCTGGGACTCATGGGAAGTACCTCTCATCTGATCAATGAGCAGGGAAATGGGGTTAGGGACCATAGTAGTACTATCGATGTATCTACCGTACTCCCTATGCTAGGATGACCTCCATTGATCTGGGATCAATGAAACTGATCTGGGATCAGTATGAGTGGTTTGAGACACTCTCTTGTGACATTGATCTGGGATCAATAAAACTGACTTTGGGCCAGTAAGAGTGATGTGACACACTCTCTTCAGATGAAACTGACTTCGGGTCAGTAGAGAATGGAATGAGACATTCTCGATCAATTCTTCTTCTTCATGGTTCAGCAGAGCAGAGCAAAGCTCAGCAGAGTAGAGCTCAACAGAGCAGAGCAGTGTAGGGCACTGATGGCAGAGATAGTACAGTCGGACATATGGATCAGCAGATGGCGTTCTCCCTAGTTGAGAGGGAGTGTTAAAATTGGCAACTAGGGCCAAACTCCATGTGGGTCATCTTATTAATGGAAGCCGATATTTTTCTTGGATCCCTCTCATCGAGAGGTGTAGGATTGATTTAAAGGTCATCCGATTCTGATAAGTATTCATGGAGATATGAATTTATTTGTGTTTGGGGCAATTCGTCAAGGTCGGCCAGCATCCAAATAAACTCCACTTGTGCTCAACGTTTTAGTATAAATAGAGGTGGCCTTCAAGTCATTTCAACACACTTGGGATCTCTTCCTCTCTACTTGTCTTTGGGTTTTAGTAGGAGGAGAGATCCTAAGGGATAGCGCTGCCCTAATCTAGAGGGTAGAAGCCGAAACTGTCGGAATAGCCTATATGTCGGGAACTGCCGGAACTACCGGAATTGACGGAACTGCCGGGAACTGACGAAACTGCCGGAATTGCCAGAACTGCTGGGAATAGTGGGAACAACCGAACTGCCGAAACTGCCAGGAAGAGGCGGAACAACCGAGAACTGTCGGAACTGTTAGAACTTTCGGAACAGCTGGAATAGCCGGGAACAGTCGGAACTGCCGGAACAGCCGGAATAGCCGGAACTGCCAGAATTGTTGGAACTGCTAGAAATGTCAGGAACAGCTGGAATTGTCTGGAACTGTCGAAGCATCTATCTCCGGAGGAGAGCAACATGCAAGGGACAACAAACTAACATTGGGACAGTTGTATGGTACTTAGCAGTAAATACACCAAGCATGCAATGATACATCTAGCATGCAATAGCAAGCATGCTAAGGACAACAAGCATGCTAGGGACAACAAGCAAGCAAGGTGCAGCCAGAGCATAGGTCAGTACGGCAACATGGTGTAGCAATGGCACATAATGCAATACAGTGATGGGTACAGTCATGATTAATGAAGCGTGATGAGATGCAACATAGTGATGATGGGTGCAAAATGGTGCAATGCGGTGAGCTGCAGCATGATGACAAAATGCAACACAACGATAGGTGAAGGAGTCACCTTGGAGAATCAGTTGAAGTAGCATGTCTTCAATTGATCTCATGTATCATCTTCTTAGAGATGATCTTTACTCTTATCTAGATAAGTCAAAGTGTTGACTTCTGTTGTAAACCTACTATCTCTCTCTCTCTCTGCTGAACTATTGAAGAACATATAAGAAGAATTGATCAAGGGTTTCCCTACATTGGGGTTTGTCCTTGGCTAGCGCCACATCTTGTGTCCTCTTGTCTTGCTTGTCCTTTTGTGATTATGTTATGTCTATCTGCAGTTTACTTTAATGCTGATGTGATTGCTAATCTGGAAAAGATATTGAGCTAACTGTGAAAATTGAAATAAATTGCTCTAAGCATAGAACATACCTAAAATTAACAAGTAGAGACCCAGCGAGATATATTTAGGGCAAGGAAAGTACATCATCAAATTTTTGCAGAAATTCAGGATGATGGATTCCAAGCCGATGACTACTCCTATGATCACCAATCTCAAGAAGTTGAGGGGCTTTTTCTCTAGTCTCGTGGATCCTACCTCCTATCGACAGTTCGTGGGTTCCCTAATATATCTGGTAAATACTAGGCCAGATATATGTTTTGCAGTAAACATTCTTAGTCAGTGTTAGCTGGAGCCTCGTCATGACCACTGGATCGCTGCCAAACATATATTGAGGTATCTTCGTGGCACTATACATCACTACCTAAAGTATGATAGTAAGGAAGTCAAATTAATTGGCTTCACAGACTGATTGGGTTGGCAGTGAGACTGATGGAAGGAGCACTACCGGAGGATGTTTTAGTCTGGGAGCTGCTATGATCTCATGGATGAGTAGGAAGCAAGATCCCATTGCTTTAAGTAGTGCTAAGGCAGAATATGTGGCTGCATGTGAAGTATGAAAGGGGGCTGTTTGGTTACGGAAGCTTCTGACAAATTTGTTCGAGAAATCTTTGGGTCCTACTGTGATTAATTGTGACAATCAAAGTTTTATCAAGATGTTTGGAGATCCCGTGTTTCATGCTAGAATGAAGCATATCAATAGTAAGTTCCACTTTATTAGGAACTTGGTGCAGGATGGGATCGTGAAGTTGGAGTATGTCTCGATAGATGAACAGGTAGCAGACATACTAACAAAGGCTCTTCCTAATAAGAAGTTTGAATATCTAAGGAACCTGCTTGGTTTAGTAGATATTGCTGATTGTATTGATGATAAGAGATTGGAAGAGATTTGTTGAGGTTTTGTGAGTGAAGCACTGTCTAGGAGGACATCTGGCCGACACTTTGTGTTGATGTCTAGGTCCCAATGTAGGGATGATGGCGTGGGTTGTAGAGCTCTGACCATGGATATGCAACTAGGTCCCTGGGTTGGTGGTTAGCATGTAAGCCTGATTGTACCTAGAGAGGCTGAAAACTTGAGTCCACCTTATTCCCACTTGGATAGATTGCCCTGGTCAGGAATCTAGTTCGTGGCATTGCAGTGCCTAAATTGATGAGAGACCAATGGATAGATTTCCTTGGTTAGGAATCTAGTTCATGGCATTGCGGTGCCTAAAGTTCTTCATTGTTCAAATAGTTTGAGATCTTCCATTGTATTTGTATATTATGAATACCTCCCTAGTTAAGAGGGAGTGTTGGAAAATGTAAATAGGTTCGGTTTTCATTAATGTATTTGAGTCATCATGAAATGTACTTGTCAAAAGAATAAAGAATATAATTTTTATTATTGTATCAATGACTTATTAAAGCATGGGTTTCATGCTTGGGTCATCATTATATTAGTCAAAGTCCCCATTGTGGGCTCCTAGGATTAATATTGAGTTTGTAGAGTCATTGTACATTCAAAGAGACCCTTCTTGGGCTTTTGAATCATGTAAAAATGTTTACTATTGAGTCAAGTATAATTTATGTAACCTCCACACCAAGTCGGCTTAGAAGAGATCAAGTCGACCTAAGGACACCAATTCGACCTCACTTGGAGCCTATAAATGGAAGGAAGTCGAATTCATTTGAAGCAACTCATCTCAAGCTAGTTTGATATCCCTAAGGAAGTTGGAGAAGTGCGAAGTGGGTCTAAGGAAGCAAAAGGAAGTGCGAGTTGGGTCGGTTGAAGAATCTAGGGCAATTAGAGTTAATGTGATTCTTCTTAGCATGATAACTATATGTGAGGTATTTTAACTTTTGCTTATTAGCACAATCTTCTCTTGATATCATCACTGTGTGTAATTATTACTTCTTCAAACAATTACTAAAATACAAGAGACAAGAACACAAGATGTTGACTTTTTTCCAGGGCCAAAACCTCTCCCTCTTGGAGAGGAAAACTCGCACAAAATTCTTCTTATAGAGATTCCAATTGACGAATACCAAGACCATGACCCTTGACCTATCATGCCACTCCAAGACCAAGACAACAATCCTCTTCTTTGTTACTGCTGAGGTCATCATCACTGTTGCTTCATCATTGATCCATCTTTACTTAGATAGTTGCTGCACACTGAGATCATCTCTACCACCATTACTATTACATCATTATTGCACCTTGCTGCACTTACCACGAAGATCTTCATTACTGCTGTGTCCTCACTGAGATCTTCTCCACAACAAAGAGATCTGAGATATATAGTAGAGTTTCACTTAGATTCACTGAGATAGTGATCTTCTCTATTAAGGTCTTGATTGTAGTTATTTTGAGATCATTATTACATCTATTATGACTGCTTCTGGACCAAGATAGAGTGTCACTTCAAGATCTTTCTCTTCACACATATGCCGAGATTGTGAGGCTGCTTCACTGTGTTAGTAGGCTGAGACTGTGACCATTATTGAATTCTTCATTACTACTTCTTTTATTGTAACAATGACTACTATCCTTGTACCGAGATTATTTTTGCAGGTATGTTGAGATTGCCACTATCGAGGAGTATTCGACTGCAATTTTCCTCACTGTAATTGCCTACGAAATTGCAGAGGCATCCGAGAACCTTCCTGCACCCATCCGAAGTTTGTACTTATCCAAGATTACAGTGATGTCCGAGTTCTGTACTCTTCTTGTCCGAGATTTCAGAGTGGTGTACTCATTGTGCCATTCGAGATTCTGCACCTCCTGTACCCATCTGAAATTCAGAGTGTCTGAGATTCTTTTTTTTCCTGTGGTGGCCCCAACGGGGTATTTATAGTGGTTCTGCCTTCATAAATAAGCCAACATGTATTCATGAAGAGTTGTCTCTATTATTTGAGCCGACTTGACTTTTATATATATATTGAGGCCGACATGACTGCATTATGCATCGTTTAGCTTGCTGCCTTCTTCAAGAGGATTGTGCTTATCTTTGGAGGGCTTCTAGACCTTTCTATAGACTTGTATATGTTACACATAGGCTCAAGAAGAGCTTCTTATTACATGACGTTGACTCTTGTTCTTATCCTAAGGCTCTCAATGGGAGCTGCTAATAAATAAACCTCTTGCTCATGAAACCCATGCAGCAAGGCATAATAAATTCATTTTTCTTATAAATCATAATTACAATGTCATGAGACCGAACCTAGTTACACTTTCATCAACACTCCCTCTTAACTAGGGAGGTATTCATGATGATACTTTGTCATTCTCAATTTGAAGAATTTCTCTTAAGAAGAATTGGATTGTTAACCCATTTGTATAGCATCATAGTAACCAACATTGTTTCCACAACAAGGCCTTGATTGACAACTCTATCTCTTGTTAGATCAGAGCACAATGTTCAGGAGACCAATGACTACAGACACCTTCATCATTGTCTCTCAAGGTACATACCCACTCAGGTGTTCACTGAGTATGACCTTCTAGGACTATTCTTGTCTTTGGTTCCCAGCCCTCAAAGAATATTGATCCTCTTGCCTACTCTTGTCTTGGATGCACTGCACATCCTCAAAGAGTATCGGATGCCAGATGATTACCCAATCCTCCATTCTTTCTTCCAAAGTGAAGACAAGAATGTTGTGTCTATCTATCCCTCTCAACTAGGGAGGATATCATGTGTCTTCATTTCTCTTCATGGCCTTCTCCTAGACTTACGACTGTTAGTCCTGGTCTAGAGCATGACACATGAAATAGAAAAACACCATTGTCACTCCTTTTTAATCAGGGGTGATCCAATCCAAGCTCCCTCTTGACCAGGGACTTGTTAGAGCTCCCTCTTAGCTAGGGAGTCTTCTATACATCAACAACTTCTTTCTTCGTGGGTTCTTCAGCTGCTTGATCAACTTTTCTCCTTGATGTCATGAAAATCAGTTGAGCTTCTTCCTTGTAGGGCAACAACCATTGATCACTTTCCTCCTTAGTTTATCATGTCATTCCTTTCTTCATGGAAAGTGGCCTTTTTCATATTTGGAACCTTTGTTATATGACTACTTCTTTCTCATCATGCTTCTTCCATCCACCACATGAATGCTAGTTGTACTTGTATTTACAACTCTTGTTCGAGTAGCCCTGCATTATCCAGATATTATTCAAGAAATCAAAACATTATATTAAATTAAATCATACCTTACGAGATGGCTCTTCATCGCGACATCTTCTTTTATGTATCAACATCCTACACACATATTGACACATCTCCCAAAGATATCCATTGTCAAGGGTCTTCATCTTTTTCAGACTTTCATCAGAGTCTTCATATCTTTCTGGGAGATTTCCGAGTCAAATCTTCTTGGTCTTTTGGATGTTGATTGCCTTCATCATGGTTGCATATCTCATGATCTCTTCCTTCCTCACACATTTCATTCCTAGTAGCTTTCAATTAGGGTTTCTTCATTGTATTCAACCACCTCATACTTCATATGAGGACATATTTTGTTGATTTCATCTAGTGTGACTTATGCCTTCCTGCATTCTTTCAGGGGAGGAGATCCTTTTTCTTCTTGATCATGCTTCTTAAGATAGAAGCAATGATCCATGTTACCTGCAACCATATGACATGACATTATAATATTAAACACAAGCATACGTACCTTATTTTACCTTCAAGTCATTGAAGTTTCTTCCAACAACTTCCTTGATTGAAAAGATCTTCAATCCCTTGATCTGCTTCATGTCATCATATCATCATCTCATGGATTCCATAAATTGGAGTTCTTGTTGAAACACTTGCTTCCTCTCTAGATTAGTGAACCCTATGATGAGGATTCCATCAAAGAATTTTGAGGATCTTGTATATCCCCAACTGGCAAATGTTTCCTTTTTGACTTGATGTATGATGAGCATTAGATGACTCCTTTCTTTTCTTCAATGTCCATCGAGGTTCCCAAGAGCTATATATCCTACATGTTTGTTTGCCATGGATTTTGTCCTTCATGATTCCCATGGTGATGTCACGATCTCTTGTTTCTAATGCTTCCATGATGCCATGATGCATCTATCACATTGTCATATCTTATAAAACAATAGGAGCTTATGACAGGACCCTTTTGTGAGGGATAATATCTTACTCATAGGAGAGATTTGTTACTCCCTCTTTCCTTGGCCCTTTTCTTCACCTTCCTCCATTTTTCAGTGATATTAGCTTCCAACATATTTCTATAGCATTGAATCTTAGCTATACTTATTCTGTCTTGCTTGAGGACCAACCTTGCCTTTCCTTTCTGCACATGGTTGAGTTCTTTTAACCTTCAACATTTTTGTCATCAACTTGTCTTTCTCCATCTAGCATAGAGGCCACAAGTTGTTGACATGGACATTTGTTACCTTGCCTATCAGTTAGAACAATGATGATTATCTTCCTTCCTAGATCTTGTAGATGGGATCTTATGAAGATATCCTACACCCCTTGATACCCTTTTACTTTCATGAAGATCAAATTCCATGTGACCTTCTTCATTGCACCTTCTAAGAGTGAGTTTTTCTTTGATGTCTCCATTATTGCTATATGAGGGGATTTTTCATAAGTATCCCCTTCCATGAATTCAGAGGAGACCTTTTGATGACTTCAGCGACTTAGAGGACTACGTCTATCTTCCTTCTTCATGCAAGGAATCTTGATGACCCATCCAACCTATAGATGTCCTTGCAGTCATGATGTTAGGTCCCCATACTACCAGTGTAACCCCTTATTGTTATTAGTACAACCCCCTTATTATATTGTTGTGCCCATGTAGTCCCCATATGGTTATTATTGTGCCCCATAGAAGCCCACTATTGTTAATATTGTGCCCTTACATTATTATTGTTATGTCGGCTTTGATTATATTATGACCCTTAGACCTCCTATATATAGAAAGGAGGTCTTGGTCATTTGTATCATCCAAGAATTGTTCATTTGTGTAATGTAAAGGAGGTTGCCCTCTCGAAGAGGCTTATTTCTAAGGCGTTGATCTATCTTTTCTATCTTTTTTTGAGCTGGTATCAGAGCTTTGGATTCTAGGGTTTCGCTGCTCCAAATAGGTCATCGTGAAATTTTTGCTATACCTTTTTTTCTGCGACGTTTCAGAAGCGGAAAAAACAACCCATTTGAGACAAAATCTCACTGAACCATGGGTCCGAATTTCAGATCTTGTCTCGCTATATTTTCGGAGATCTGATCTGAGGAAGTTAGGGTTTTTGCAAGCTCCATAATTCCATCTAAAATAGGCCATCGTGGAATTTTCGCTATAATTGTTTTTCTACGAAGTTTCATACTCAGAAATTAAAACCCAGTTGAGCCAAAAACTTGGTGAAGCTCGGGCCCGAATTTCAGATCTTGTTTCGCTATATTTTCAGAGATACCGTCTAAGACATTTAGGGTTTCTGTAGGCTCTCGAATTACATCCCAAACAGGTGACCGAGGGAAAATCGTCATAACTGTCTCTCTTAGCATCAGATTGAACTTCCGTAAGAAGTTACAAAAAGAGGACGCACTGTAGTTTTCTGTGTATATTTTTCAGATCCGAAGGTCAAAACAGTGAGACGTGGCACTTCATACAAGTTCACTCTTCTAAAAAGGTATATAATCAGGTCATCTTGGGAGATTGTGCCTAACTCTTTCTTGGAGAATCCAATTTCGATCAGACTGGTGGCATTGGAAAGAGGACGCAGAGGGCTACTGCAGGTCACAATTTCAGAACTGGGAGATCCAAAATTACAGAGTTACAGTGATTTCAAGATCAAGCCCCTAAAGTCAAGAAAAGGCGATATGAGGAAGTTTGATGGAAAGGATCCGGTAAATTGGATACTACAGATGGAGCAATATTTTGATCTACATGAGGTACGACTGTTACAAAAGGTACGTAGTGCATCTTCATATTTAGAACCGGATCAATTTTTATGGTATAAAGAGCTTTGTTCTCGTAAATCACTTGTTGCGTGGTCAATTTTTACGAAGGAAATGATAGACATTATGAGGATACAAAGAGAAACACCTTCTTTAGCCAATTGATAAATCTCAAACAAAAGTGTTCAATGGAAGAGCACATTGAGGACTTTCAAAAATTGACTATAAAGAAAAATGATATTCCAGAGAAGCGGAGGATTGATGTTTCCATAGGGACTTTAAAGGATAACATTCAACATGAGGTTCGTCTTTGGGACCCTGATTCATTGGAGAATGCATTCAGGTTGGAAAGAAAAGTGGAAAGCAAAATTATGGCAACAAGGAAGTCTACCCCTCACAACTATAAAGATGGAAGTGTTGTTTCTCCTAGCCTTCCACAACCTACAAGGTTGACACCACAACAATTGGAAGAAAAAAGAGCAAAAGGGTTTTGCTACAATTGTGATAACAAATACATTAAAGGTCATAAGTGTGCTGAGAAGAAATTATTTTACATTGTGTGAAGAGGAAGGAAGGAAAGGATCAAGAAACGTCAAAAGAAGAGGATATACACCAGGAACCAACCCCAGAGAAAGAAGAAATGAATCCGACCATATCTTGTAAAGCATTGAGAAGAATTACCACTCTTGAAACTCTCAAGATAGAAGGACATATCAAGAAGAAAAATGTTCAAGAAGTGAAAGATCACATTGAGCATCAAAAGAAATGAATCCGACCATATCTTGTAAAGCATTGAGAAGAATTACCACTCTTGAAACTCTCAAGATAGAAGGACATATCAAGAAGAAAAAGATTCAAGCAGTGAAAGATCACATCGAGCATCAACAACAAGTTCTCCAACTTTTAAAGGGTAATGCCACTTTGGTGCAGAATCAAATGAAACAACAGGTAGATCAACATTGCAGTGAAAGAAGTTTTGATAGAGGCGATTGGGTATTTTTACGGCTACATCTCAAGAAAGCTATTTATGAGAAGAAATGTTGGCAATACTACATGCACTTAAGAAATGACGACCTTACCTAATGGGAAGACACTTCAAGGTAAAAATGGATCATGATAGTCTTAAGTACTTTTTAGAACAAATATTATCTTTAGAAGAATAGAAAAAATGGGTCAAAAGTATGTTGGGTTATGACTTTGAAATCATGTACAAAAAAGGGAAGTAAAATATTGTTGCAGATGCTCTCTCAAGAAAGGATGAGGATGTGGAAGCATTATTTTGTGCTATTTCTATTATCGAACCAAATTGGATAAACAAAGCAAGAGATGAATGGAAGAAGGACGGAGAAGTGTGGCCACTCATTCAAAAGTTGTAGAAGATCCCAATTCAAACAATATTGTCAGAACTTGACGAGGAAGGAAAAATCATATTGGAACCTGGAGCCGTGACAGAAACAAGAACCCGACAGCTACGAAATCGATCAATTTCAGAGTATATCATTAAGTGGAAGAACTTATCCGTTGAAGATTCCATATGGGAGGACAAGAATTTTATACAGAAGCATCAAGAACTACTCAAGCGTTGAAGACAACACTTTTTGAAGGAGAGGGGCATGTTAGGTCCCTATACTACTAGTGTAACCCCTTATTGTTATTAGTACAACCCCTTTATTATATTGTTGTACCCATGTAGTCCCCATATTGTTACTATTGTGCCCCATAGAAGCCCACTATTGTTATTATTGTGCCTTACATTATTATTGTTATGTCGGCTCTAATTATATTATGACCCCTTAGACTCCTATATATAGAAAGGAGGTCTTGTCATTTGTATCATCCAAGAATTGTTCATTTGTGTAATGTAAAGGAGGTTGCCTCCTCGAAGAGGTTTATTTTTAAGGCGTCGATCTATCTTTTTGTGAGTTGGTTTCATAACACATGAAGTCTTTTAACCAAATTTATAAATTGAAAAGATACTTACTTGTCATGTGAAGATGAAATCTTCACCTTGATTTCTTTGATGATGGTTGAAGAAGATATATGACGACTTCTTCTTGGATGATCTTCTTCTTAGATAAGGAGATGATCCTTGCTTGATTATAACCTTGAAGATGACAATGCCTTCTTTTGTAGGGTAGGTCTGGACTGCTTCAATCTTTTCCAAGATGATAAGATCTTCATTTTGAGGTCCTTTGAGTTTCATAGCTTTGTAGATATCTCTATGAGAATCTTGGTGGTGATGTGGAGACACAAGTTCTTGATGTGGAGTTACCTTGCTGTTGTAGGTTGCTTGTTGTGGACTTGATTCTTTAATCTTGGCAAAACCCTTAAACTTGTTTTGATGCCCTTCTTGAAGACTGATCCTTGTTTGTCTCTTTTGCGTGTCTCTTTTGCTACCCTTCCTTTGACTTCAACAACTTAGCTCTGATACCATGTTGAAGAATCTAGGGCAATTAGAGCTAATGTGATTCTTCTTAGCATGATAACTATTTGTGAGGTATTTTAACTTTTTCTTATTAGCACAATCTTCTCTTGGTATCATTAGTGTGTGTATTTCTTACTTCATCAAACAGTTACCAAAATACAAGAGACAAGAACACAAGTTGTTGGCTTTCTGCCAGGGCCAAAACCTCTCGCTCTTGGAAAGGAAAATCCGCACAAAATTCTTATTATAGAGATTTCAATTGACGAATACCAAGACCATGACCCTTGACCTATCATGCCACTCCAAGACCAAGACAACAATCCTCTTCTTTGTTACTGCTAAGATCATCATCACTGCTGCTTCATCATTGTTCCATCTTTACTTAGATCATTGCTGCACACTGGGATCATCTCTACCACCCTTACTGTTACATCATTATTGCACCTTGCTACACTTACGACAGAGATCTTCATTACTACTGTGTCCTCACTGAGATCTTCTCCACAACAAAGAGATCTGAGATATATAGTAGAGTTGCACTTAGATTCACCGAGATAGTGATCTTCTCTATTAAGGTCTTGACTGTAGTTATTCTGAGATCACTATTACATCTATTATGACTGCTTTTGGACCGAGACAAAGTTTCACTTCAGGATCTTTCTCTTCACATTTATGCTGAGATAGTGAGGTTGCTTCACTGTGTTAGTAGGCCGAGACTGTGACCATTATTGAGACCTTCATTACTACTTCTTTTACTGAGACAATGACTGCTATCCTTGTACCGAGATTATTTTTGCAGGTATGCTGAGATTTCCACCACCGAGGAGTATTCGACTGCAATTTTCCTCATTGTAATTGCCTACGAAATTGCGGATGCATCCGAGAACCTTCTTGCACCCATCCGAAGTCTGTACTTATCCAAGATTACAGTGATGTCCGAGTTCTGTACTCTTCTTGTCCGAGGTTTCAAAGCGGTGTACTCATTGTGCCATCTGAGATTCTGCACCTACTGTACCCATTCGAAATTCAGAGTGTCCGAGATTCTTTTTTTTCTTTGTGGTGATCCCAACGAGGTATTTATAGTGGTTCTGCCTTCATAAATAAGCGGACATGTATTCATGAAGAGTTGACTTGACTTTTATATATATATTGAGGTCGACATGACTACACCATGCATCATTTAGCTTGCTGCCTTCTTCAAGAGGATTGTGCTCGTCTTTGGAGGGCTTCTAGACCTTTCTATAGACTTGTATATATTACACATAGGCTCAAGAAGAGCTTCTTATTACATGACATTGACTCTTTGACTTATCCTAAGGCTCAGAATGGGAGCTGCTAATAAATAAACCTCTTGCTGATGAAACCCATGCAGTAAGACATACTAAATTCATTTTTTTATAAATCATAATTACAATGTCATAAAGACCGAACCTAGTTACACTTTCTTCAACAGGGTCAAATTTAAGGAGAAGAAGAAAATTGAAATTTTGGAGCCTCTCTCTTTCTGTTTCGTGCCCTAGTTTGGGAGATTGAAGTCTTCCAAGTTTTTGCTGCTGACTGATGCTAGAAGTTGCTGCATAATCGAAGTTGCTGGGAAGGAAGTGCTGCTGGAAAAGGGGTTGAAGATATGGAACGCTGACTTGGTGTGGAGGGAAGGTTTTTGTCTAGGGTGAAGAGTCTCAAAGAATACTATTGAAAGGAAGAGAATTTTTGACTGGGTTTTCCCCTCGAGGGGGGTTTTGCCTTGGCATAGTGCCTACATCTTGTGTCTCTTGTTTTGTGATCTCCATACACACATAATATGGTAATTGCTTGATGAAAGATAAGATAATAAAGAAGTAAAAGAAGCCAACATAACTCACAAGTAATTATCAAGAAAAGAAAATCAAACCCTAATCTATTTGCATTGATTTTCCAACAATCTTCTCACCTCTTCAAGATGAAATTGAATGTTCTGTTTGCAATAACTTTGGTCATAAAGAAACTGAATGCAAAAGCAGAAAAAGACCATCCTATTAGCATGAATAGAAGACAATAACACCCAAGGTATTGAAAAAGAAAACCATAGACTCTGAAAATTGTGGTCTAGCTTTATATGCTGGAGATCAAGAAAATCTATGGTACATTGACAACGGATGTTCAAATCATATGACATGTGACAAAGATAAGTTTATGTCTTTTAATGAAATAAAGAAAGAAAAAAATGTAACTTTTGGAAATAATTTAGTTGCTACTATCAAAGGGAAAGGAACTGTGCTATTAAAGAAAAAGGTCAAGGCTAGAAATGTTTTATTTGTTGATGGATTAAGACATAACTTGTTGAGTGTTAGTCAAATGTGTGACCAAGGGCATGAAGTTGTTTTCAGATCAAAGAACTGCGTGGTAAGAAATATGGACACAGGTAACATCATAATAAAGGGAGCAAGAACTCTAGGCAATGTCTATGTCTTGGAAGGCAGACAAGAACATTGTTACTTAAGCAAATATGAAGAAAGTTGGCTTTGGCACAAAAGACTGGGACACCTTAGATTTTCTCAATTATACAAATCAATCAGAATGGGAGCAGTACATGACTTACCCAACATCTCTACACCGGAAAATAACATCTGCAAATCATGCCAATTTGGTAAGTGTTACCCACCACTTCGCGGGTGATATCCCTAAAAGATTTTTTTTCTCCAAGATGGTCCTTAGCTGGCATCTAGCAGCCCCTTGCAGCCACGAACTAGATCGTTGTGCCATTTCTCCGCCACCTAAGTCAACCATGTGGTCCCTCACCCATCTGTCTTGATCGTATGTTTGAAGGTGGGGCTCCCGAACCTAAAGGTATGTCTTGTCATTTGGTAATTGAGTATTGAGCATTCTTATCATGGACACTTTTGGGCATGCACTAATGGGGGGATTCGGCGGAAAGAGTGGGCTAGGTCTGTGCTTCTGTCCCCTAGACCTCTTTTGGATGTTACCCTTGGATCTTAGTCTTGTGGGATCTCCTTTATCGACCATTTGGTTTTAGGGTGGTATTACATTGGAAACCCCTATTTTGGGTGCGTGGTCTCGCTCCCTCATCTACATATATCACTCCCCTTCCATTTATTATAACCCCATTCACCATCTTTCCCACTTGGGTCCACATTTCCTCACTGGGTCCACACAGGGTTAGCCTCACCTTTCCCTTGCCCCTGCCTTGGGTCAGGCTTGGAACGATGCCTCGGAGGTTGAAGCAGCTGAAAAGAAAAAGTAAAAGCATAAATGGCCACATTCAATAGGAAAATGTACCACAAGATGCAAAAGATGGCCGAGACAAATATATTTAGCATGTGGGCAAAAACCAATACATGAGCTCTACCCCATATCCATGGCCATCACCCTAGTTCCATAGGCCCTAGATGAGCCTCTTTTATCATTCAGGAACCCAAGATTGTCCCAACCCCTGGTGGGCAATGAACTGCCCTACCTTAAAGTGGGTATTCACTGCTATATTTTACATATCATGCTCTTATCCTTTGAGCCCCGAGCAATTAATAAAAGAAAAATCTTAAAAGGGAAAAGGCATAGAAAGAAGGGTGGAAAAATCAAGGCTGGGGCACCTCATGTACCACGATTGCTCCCTTCATACATTATATATGCAGGTGTGGGCTTCCATTTTTCTAGCTACCCTTGTACCCTGATATGTGGCCGATGATTGCCTCTCTTCATTCCCTATTCCATTCACTTCTTTTGCACATGCCACCACCATTTAAAGGGTGTACGTTGGACATACTATCCCCTTTAAAGGTAGAAGCCACCTACTAAGGTGCTTGGTTAACCGCCTTTGGAGCTTGGAGACATTGACACATGCCAAAGCCCACTATGGAAGGGCATGCCATTATGAAGTGTCCGCTTGTTGTCCATGGTTTGTAAGCTCTTTTACCCAATTAATTTAGTGACTTGTTGTGCTGGAAGGCTAGGGGACACTTTGGATCTTATGCAGGATTGCAGATGGTTTCCATTTTGAGTTTGGTTTCCCTATATGGGGTCCTAATTCTCCAAAGGGCTACATTGGCACATGTAGGGTGTGTGTAGAGAGCCATGGGCCTGCACAACAATAGACAACACTCCATGGAACCCCAAAGATGGTCATAGATTGCTCAAGATTCACCTATTGGACGAGAAAGATGCATCTAGTTCATCATGCTCAATCGACCCCACAGTTGTACCATGCACTTGGCAGATGACCCAAGACTTGTATGTTGATGTTGCATCACTTATATTATCATCTGAGCCCTTACAGATGGTCTGCAGGCATCTTCTATCTACTTGGAGATCCATGAGGTTATTTGAGTGCCCCCATACCCACTTGGAGCACCACAAGTTTATTGTTTGGAGAACAAGGGGCCACTCCCTTGTCCATCACTTTTGAAAGTCCTATTCATCAGTATGGCACTTATGAACTTCATCATTCCTCTTGGAGGGCCCATCGACATGTCTTATTCATCATTTGACCTCTTGAGAGGCTTATTATTTTGTTTTTAAGCTAGTTTGGTGGGCTTGTCACCAAATGTTAGTTATTTTGAACTTTATTTCATTTTAGGGGCTAATGTAGGCCTAATTAGGTAATTCGAACTCCTAAGAAGTGTATAAATAGGAGTGATGTGAATTCATTTTGAACCATCACTTGGATTGGATCATTCTATCTCCTGAGATTTTCGCTATTCCTTCTTGGTGGATGAAATTGGAGTATGGATGAATTTTGATGTTTGGATTACATTTTCTTGTCTTAGAGCTTCTTGATTGACAAATCTATTGATGGTTTGGATATATTATTTTACTTTGTCACATGCATTCATAATGGGATTTTCACTATTTTAGGGCTAATTGTTGCATGCATTTACAGTTAAATTGTGGAATTATGTTTCTATACAACATATCTCTATGTATGGGCCATGTATGTTGAACGAATTTTCCTAGAGATCGAATTCATCTTGATAAGCCATCTTGATTTGCAAACGAAGTATAAATGCTTTAAGGTCACTTTCTTTTTTCCCTAATGCCAAACAAAGTTGTCCTTAGAGCCTCCTTGAGTTAGAAACGAAATCCATTCTCATTATTCTTCTTGACTCCATATCCCCAAAGGAATTAGGCATTGGTCCACCATAAGGTGATCACCCTAAAACCAATTTTCTTCACCTTTTCCTCCTCTCTAGGTCTGGCAACGTTGGGTCACCTAGAGCATCGTTTTCTCGACAAAATACCCATAGAAAAAGTTCGATCTCTTGGCCTCTCTTGCGCTAGTGTGTACTCAAAGTCTCCTCCAAATTTGAAGAAATTCCGACTGTGGGATTGTGAAATATCCCAAGCCCTAAGATCAAACTTTGCCTTGGGTTTCCCTAGGCTAGCACCTCATAGGATCATTTTGGCATATTTAAGTGGAAATTCTTTCTTTGATCCTCTTCCCCTCCTTGTTTATGTTAAAATCATCATTGGTTGCTAAACTTGCTACTCTTAACCTACACTGGGTCCACTTGGTCCCGTGTGGTCCCATTACTCATCAAAGTCAATTCTTCAGAGACAACTCAGGAATCCAAGTTTTGCAAGGATTTTAGGGATTGGGGAGCTCCTTCACAAGTCACACTCCTTTAACCTAGCCCTTAAATTCTCACCTCCTCCTAGAAAGCCTTGCACCTTGCTTAAGAAGCAAGCAAGCCCCACTCTTGACTCCCTTCTAGGAAAGGATCATTGAGGTCACTTCATATCCATTGTTGATCTATCCTTCACAAGTGACTCTCTATACACTGGGTCTCCTCCCATCGGTGAAAGTCCGTAAAGAGTAGGGAGCCTTAACTGAGGTGACAATGGGCTAAGTCTCCATCATTTCCCTTGATCTAGCAGTTGCCCCTTTAGGATTCCCTTTTAGGTCCCTTGCTAGTTTGAGGGGTAATAGTAAGGAAACCAGAGTTCAAAGTAATGGTAAAGAAGGTACTTCAAGTAAGCCACTTGAACTTATTCATACTGATTTGTGTGGTCCTATGGGAAAGAAGTCTCCTCGGGGTGAACAATACTTCATATTATTCATTGATGATTTTACAAGAATGTGTTGGATTGGCTTGCTTAAACATAAAGATGAAGCATTTGATAAATTTAAAGTATTCAAGCCTCTGGTAAAAATGAGTTAGATTTGAAAATCAAATGTCCTAGATCTGATAGAGGGGGAGAATTTATATCAGATGAGTTTTTCAATTTCTGTGAACAACATGGCATCAAAAGACAATTTTCTATAGCTAAGACTCCTCAACAAAATGGAGTGGCAGAAAGAATGACCAGAACAATCCAACAAATGGCACGTGCCATGCTTGATGAATTAGGAACTCCACATACCTTTTGGGGGGGGAGAAACCTATACATTCGTGAATATACTTAACAAAGCTCATGTTCGAGTAAACAATGATAAAAATCCTTATGAACTATGGTTTGGTAAGCCTCCATTTGTCAAACATTTTAAAATTTTTGGAAGCAAATGTTACATAAAGAAAAATGATGATAAAAGGTTTGAATCTAGAGCTGATGAAGGAATCCTCCTTGGATACTCTTCTAGAAGTAAGGAATATAAATGCTATAATAAAAGGCTTCAAATGATTGTTGAATGCGTTGATGTTGTGATTGATGAAGCATCCACAGGTACCAAAAGGGAAGCTCCAGCAAATGACGACCCTGTTCCTACTACAAGTCAGAAGGTTGTAGAAGAAGGAAATAGAGAAACATCAAAAGAAAGAAATGAAGATACAAATACATCAAAAAAGGTACCTTCAAGGTATGTTAAAAAAAATCATCCTAAATCTCAAATTATAGGTGAAAAAGACGTAGGAATACAAACTAGAAGATCTCTTGTTGGAACTTCTAGTTATCTAGCCTTACTATCCACTATTGATCCTCAAAATGTGAATCAAGCAAGAAAAGATGAATGTTGGGTTAAGGCAATGAATGATGAACTTGATCAGATAGAAAGAATCATACATGGGAATTAGTACCAAGGCCTCATGATAAAAATGTTATTGGGACAAAAAGGCTGTTCAAAAACAAATTGAATGAAAATGGAGATGTAGTTCGTAGAAAGCAAGACTTGTATGTAAAGGCTATGCTCAACAGGGAGGGATAGAATTTGAAGAAACAATTACACCTATAGCTAGACTTGAAGCCATAAGAATGTTTCTTGTATTTTCAAGTTTTCATTATTTTAAAGTATATCAAATGGATGTCAAATCTGTATTCTTAAATGGGGATCTAGAAGAAGAGGTCTATATAGAACAACCTGAAGGGTTCATTCTTGGGAATGATAAAAATCTTGTGTGCAAACTTAAAAAAACATTGTATGGATTGAAACAAGCTCTTCATGCATGGTATTATCATCTTGACATGTACCTTCTTCAACAAAGATTCAAAAAGGGGTTTGCAGATAGCAATCTATATCTCAAGATGGATAAAGATAAACTTTTGATAGTTGTTGTTTATGTAGATGACATCATATTTGGAAGCAATGTAAAATCTATGAGTCAAGGATTTGCTTCAGTTATGCAGCAAGAATTTGAAATATCTTTACTTGGTGAACTAACATACCTTCTTGGCCTTCGAGTTCAACAAACTAAGAATGGTATCTTTCTTTCTCAAACCAAGTACCTCAAACAAATTTTGAAGAAATATGGAATGGAACACTGCAAGCCGGTATGCACACCAATGGTAACAGGATGCAATCTTAGTCAAAACGATGATTCTCCTTCAGTCAATCAACAAGAATATAGATCTATGATTGGCAGCTTGCTCTACCTTACAGGTACAAGACCAGACATTATGCATGCAGTTGGGATTGTTGGACGATTTTAGGCAAATCCTAAAGAAACTCCTCCCCAAGTAGTTAAGAGAATATTCAAGTATCTACAAGGAACTCAAGCTTTTGGTCTATGGTATCCAAAAAACGCAGACTTTGCACTTCATGCTTACATAGATGCAAATTGGGCAGGCAATATTGATGATCGAAAAAGTACTAGTGGAGGAACATTTTATTTGGGACCTCGCTTGGTATCATGGTTTAGTAAGATACAAAGCTCCATCGCTTTATCTACTGTTGAGGCAAAACATGTTGCTGCTGTATCTTGTTGTACTCGACTTCTATGGATGATGCAAACATTGCAAGACATTCAAATCACTTGTCCTCAACCTGTACCTATTCTTTGTGACAATACTAGTGCCATAAATATATCTAAAAATCCTGTCATGCACTCAAAAACCAAGCATATTCTAATCAAATATCACTTTATGAGAGAACAGGTGCTTGAACAAAAGGTCAAACTGGAATATGTTCCTTCAAAGGAATAAGTTGCAAATATATTTACAAAACCACTTCCACATGATTCCTTTGAATATCTCAAACAAAAATTAGGAATGATCTCTGCTTCATCACAATGCTAATTATTCTGACTGGTATTTCATGTTCAGGGGGGAGCTGAGACTATAAATCACTACAATTTACTTTCTGTACGTGGGTTACATGAAGGGCAGTCGCGTATATACGCGAGTTTTG
The DNA here is from genome assembly GCA_000404065.3 of Pinus taeda. Lineage (NCBI taxonomy): Eukaryota > Viridiplantae > Streptophyta > Pinopsida > Pinales > Pinaceae > Pinus > Pinus taeda. Next base: position 200,754 of record APFE030253016.1, on the reverse strand, counting down.
ATCTATACAGTCGCGTATGTTTTTCTGAGATGAAGAAATAGTGGGACAAACTTAAGAAGAGTTTCTGATATGCTTCAGTCAATTATTATTTGTCCTTCTGGTTCTGACATTGATTGGTTACATTCTGTTGGTGATGCTCAAATTTTACTTGGAAATGATATTGGTTTATGATGGTTCATGAGTTGCTGCAATATGTCACTGCTGCTTTGGTTCTTTTGATGGCTTTGCTGATTGATGAGTTGGGTATGATCAGTCCTGACAGGGGAAGCATCTGTTACACTTCTAATCGCACATTGTTGGCATTATAGCTGCTTGACCACTACTTGCTAAATGATCATGTTTTCATGGTTCATTCATTACTTGCTGACAATGATGAAGAGATATGCTAAATATATTGATGCTGCTGCTGCTCAATTCTATGTCTTGTGATACTAAAGTTGCCTGATGATGCTTGAAAGCGTTGGTCATATATTGATGTTGTTTGTCTCTTGATGTAAAGGTCATGTAAAGACCCATATTGTCACACATTATAAATTCAATCAAGTATAGATTATTGGGGTCAAGTCATTTATGTATGTAATCCCATTACTTTGGGCATTTGATGTAATGTTGAGTCAAATATGTAACCCTACTGTGTTCGATGATTGACGTAAGCATGAGTCCTTGGTGATAAGAAATGTCATATTTGGTTAAGTCATAGAGTCACGTACTTCATTGAATATCTTCCAGAAGATTCAACATATGCGTAGGGGGAGCATGGTCAGTATACAATCTTCATCTTCAACAGATCAACCCTACAATGATTTTCTTTACACAAGGGAAGAGAAGTCTCCATTCAACATTGGTTAGCGTTTTGCCCTTGATGTCAAAGGGGGAGAGAAGCTTGGTGTTTAGAGAGATGTCTTGGGAGAGAAGCTTGGTGTTTAGCTTGATATGTTTATAGATGATTTTGCAGGTATTTACAAGTAGTGATGTCCAAACACCAAAGTGGTTGCCATCAAGTCCAAAGGGGGAGATTGTTGGCATTATGACTAATGTGTTGTCCTTGATGGTAACCTACTTGATAAAGATGTCAACATGATGGTTATGCAAATGCTACAGGTGATATGAACAAAGGAATATTAGTTCAGAGGCAGATGGATGGCAAATATAAAGTGTAAGAAAGTATACGCGGGTCCTGTGAAGCAAGATCACGTACATACGCAGGGATGGTGAAGAGAAATCGCGTACAAAATCTACACCATGGTATTATGAATACCAGGGGTTTTTACCATGGTATTGGCCCATAATATTTGGAAGCGACAACAGATATTCGATCCTGTCAAAGAATACTTACAACATAACCAAGGTAATACCTAATGTATTGGCTAAGACAAATACTTTATAAAGAGATGAAGATCAAGGTGATGGGTGTGCAAGTTTTGAATTGTTTATGAATGATTTGATTTGAAACAGGTGTGCACTAGGGAACTTGAAGATGGATCAGATCTAATAGATCTGAAATGATTACATATTGGTTAATCTATTTATGATTTGATAGATCTATGATAATGTTATAATGATGTGTGATTGTAATGGTGTGTATGCCGAGATTTGGGTTTGACAGATGTTGTGGTTGTAGCAAAGGTATGATTTAGTGATTTCATATTTGCACATTGGTTTGCCTCTGAGAAGCTGTGTACAGACACAAATCTGCTTCTAAGTAGTCACATATATATACTCTACAAAAATTAAAAATCTCTATGCAGGTGTTAAGAATGGTAAGCGCGTACATACACAGATGTGCTTTATAAAATATACATGCTAGGGTTTTGCAGTATGGATTGTTGATGATATTTGATTAGTTCTGTTATATTTGCCGATGATATCTCTGTCATAATAATCTGTGTTTGACAGTAGTGGTTGAATTGATTTGGTTATGGAATGGAATATTAATTAGTGATGATGCTACTTTATGGTGGTCTGTATTTGATTCAGTGACTTGTGATGGATTCAGTGTAAGATTCAGTGATTGATTCGGTGTTACAGTGATTCAAATTCAGGCATTAGTAATTTGAGATCTATATGCACGTCTTCTTCATGGGAAGCGCGCACATACGCGGGTATGATTCAAAACAATAGCGTATACATTTTGACATATCTTTGATCAGGGTTTGCATTGACAACATTTGGTTTATGTGATGAACAATACATGGTAGGATAAACTTATGAATGGTTGTGCATTGATTTGATTTGTTTGATTTAGTTGCATTGGTTGATTAAGCTTCAGTGATTGATTTGATGATTCAATTGGTTCAGTGATTGGTTTTAGAATTGTTACTTGGTTTGGGCCTAATGATGAAAGTGGATCTAGTATGAAATATTATGAAAAGTGGTCCACCCTTTCGGTAGGAGCCGATAAACAAAATTAGGGGGTTGGAACTCCCTTCTAGTAGGTGCTGGAAAGAGAGAGAAGGTTGTAGCCTTTTGCAGGTGGATGTCTGCGTATTGGTTAGAGTCTGCATCAGTACAAGATTGTAAGAAGTTTTTCTTTTAATAAAAGAAGAAGAACAAGATGACAACAGTGGTGGTTTTCTCTCACATTGGGTTTCTACCTAAAAATCCTGGTGTTCATATGATTCTTGTGTGTTGATGATCTTTCTGCTTCTTACTGCTCATGATTACTGCTTAATTGAGGAATAATAAAGTAATGATGCACTGATTAAAGTTGAACATATTAGTTATTTGGATATATGTGGGTTGCCTTAATAACAGTCACGTACATACACTAGTTTACTTTATAACAATAGCGTACACAAATCAGAGAAGAAATTGGAAATTTGAAGTGAGTAAAACACTGATTCACTCCTCCTCTCAGTATTTTTCGTAACAAATATAAAATAATTATTACTAATTGAATACAATCCAGGAATAAATGTTTGGTGGTCTACGAACCTTGTTTACACAATATACAAATACTTGGACCTACTTTATTACACTTTTACAATGTTTTCCATGTGAGAACCCTGTTTTTTAACCATAGCCAACTCCCAATACCATATACAATATAAAATGAAAAAGAGAATTGGGACAATTTAAGACAACCAAAAATGGAAAACAAACATAAGTTACTCAACCATGTGCAAGACTATCATATAACCCCACAAAATTCGATTTCCTTAAAGGTCGTAAATCAATTGTTAGAAACTTGGAAATATCAACCTAACTGTAGTTTGCAAATTTTCTTAAAGGTAGACTAGATAGCAATATCACCATCAATTACAACAATTGAAGGGGAAAAAATTCTTTGATATGCATCCATTTTCAACAAATTCATGTTATGAGCTGATTTCACTTATGTTGTTGTTTTGTTAGTTGGAAATAGCAGGGAATAGTAGTCTTCTTCTAGAAGAAGGATGGACTCTAAAGAAAAAGAGTCAACTTTCAAGACTCTTTTAAGGTATTTCTTTTAAGTCTTCTCCCGCCTTTGTTTTAAATTTAAAGTTTAGATATTTGTTTTTCTAATGTTCTTGCTTTTAGATTTGGCATTTTGGTTAATTTCCAAAATCAAGAATGTCTTCATCAAATGCACAGTATCCACTTTGGAAATATGTGGAAAGACAAAAGCTTTCAAACGGTGTTGGGGGGACAACAACAATAAAATGCAATTTATGTTAGCTTGAATGGAAAGGGAGCTATATCAGAGTTAAAGCTCATTTTGAAAAGATACTAAGGAAGGGTGTTGATGCTTGCACTAGAGACCCAGAGGATCCCACTAGACTTTCTAGTGCACAAAGAGAGCAACAAAGGGCCGATGGTAAAACATACAAGGCATTTTCCAAGCTATGTCGTAATGTTGATGAAAATGATGACTTTAATGAGGAATAATTATCATCTGATGATGAAGTTCAAGTTGGTGACGAGTATGTGCCATTTAGAACATCAAAAAACATTGCCAGTCATGCATGCAAGAAGCTTAAACTTGGTGGCCTTTGTCACATGTTTGATGTGAAAGATAGGGAGGGTGTTGATCTTGCAATAGAAAGATTTTTTCTTACATGTGGCATTCCCATCAATGCATCCCGTTCACCTTACTTTGAACAAATGGTTCGTGCTATTAATAATGGACTTCCAGGTTATAAAGCGTCTGATTATGAGAAGCTCCAAATTGTGTTGTTGGACAAGGAGAAAGCCCATCTTGAGAAGACAATGGCACCCTTGAAAGCATCTTGGAGTGTAGATGGATGCTCAATTGTCATGGATGGATGGATTGATTGTAGGAATTGTGCATTGATAAACATCATTGTCTCTTCCCTGTTTGGTCCTTATTTTCTCAAGGCCATTGATTGTTCTGGTCAAGAAAAGAACACTATCTTCTTGAAAGACCAATTATGTGATGCCATTGTAGAGGTGGGGCTATCCAATGTTGTTCAAGTTATTACTGACGTAGCTCCAGTGTGCAAAGTAGCAAGGACAATGGTTTAGAACGAATACAGGTTAGTGACAGGTTTCAACTTTGAAGTTTGATTTATTTTATATTTAAATTTTAAATTACATAAATTACATTTTTGATTTTGATTACACATTTCATTTGTTTTCTAATTTTTAACAATAAACATTTTGATTTATTTATATATTAATTTTGTTCTTGATGTACCTAGACATATTTTTTGGACACTATGTGCAGTGCATTATTTGAATAATGCATTGAAGGAAATTGGGAAAATTGAATGGATTCAAATATTAATTGAAAATGGCTGCAAAATTCAAATGTTTATATGCAACCATCATCATTCACAAGCCATTTACCGCAAGCATGTCAAAATGGAGCTTCTTAGATCAACAAATACCAGATGTGCAACTTACTACATTTTATATAGGTGACTTGTGGAGATGGAGGCTTTATTTGCCACAATTGTAAGTGACATGTGGGACCAATGGAGTATATCTACCTTAGATGCAAATTTGGAAGTGAAGAGGTTGATTTTGGATGATCATTTTTGGGTTGATGCCAAATTTGTTTTGGAATTTATAGAACCAATTTGTGATATGATCTGCTATGCAGACACAGATGGTCTAGGTTTAGGTGAAATTTATGAGAACATGGACTCCATGTGTGAGAGGATCCAACCATCACAGATAGTAAGGATCCTAATTTATGGCCACAATTGAAAGAGTTTATACATGGGCGGTGGAATAAATTGAACACTTCTCTTCATACGACAACTTATGTAGTTAATCCAAAATGGTATGATCCCACAATGGGAAGGAGGCCTCATTTCCAAGATAGAGAGGTGTTAAAAGGATTCTTAACTGCTGTCAAGAGAATTTATGGTTGTTTAGAAGAAGCCTTTGACATATGATCTCAGTTTGCCCAATTTTCACGTGGTCGAAGTGTCTTTTGTTCACATGCAACTTAGGATGATAGACACAAGAAAAAAGATTCAATTGAATGGTGGTGGTTTCATGGTGTTGATGCTCTTAAGTTGTAGCAATTTTCCATACAGTTACTTGAATAGGTAACTAGTTTGGAGTTCCTCATCTTATTTCTCAATTTTTGTATTAAATTTTCATTTTAGATTTTTTATTTTAAAATTTTTAATTAATTTAATGGGCTTCCCCTAACATTTCAGTTAGCTAGTTCCTTATCTTGTTGGAGGAATTGGAGTACTTATGCTTTTATCCATTCAGTAAAGAGAAATGGGTTGGGCTCAAAGAAGGTAGAGAACTTAGTGTACATTCATACAACACTTTGTCTCATATCTCGAAGACCCTGGGTACAAGGAGGGTCCTTTCAAGAGATGGGACCAATACACATATGATGCTATGTGTGTGGATGAGGAGATGCTCCTAAGTTGTAGCAATTTTCCATACGGTTACTTGAACAGGTAACTAGTTTGGAGTTCCTCGTCTTATTTTTCAATTTTTGTATTAAATTTTCATTTTAGTTTTTTTTATTTTTAAATTTTTAATTCATTTAACGGGCTTCCCCTAACATTTCAGGTAGCTAGTTCCTTATCTTGTGATAAGAATTGGAGTACTTATGCCTTTATCCTTCAGCAAAGAGAAATGGGTTGGGTTCAAAGAAGGCAGAGAACTTAGTGTACATTCATTCAACACTCCTGGGTACAAGGAGGGTCCTTTCAAGAGATGGGACCAATACATAGATGATGCTATGTGTGTGGACGAGGAGATACAACCAGATGGCCTTATTGAGCTACCTCTAGTTGCTGTGGATGAGTAGGAGCCTTAAGATGAGAGTGATTCCTACCTAGAGAGCATGCTAACTGAAGAGCTAAGTGATGCTGATGATATGGCTTGATGAATCCATTGTTCACTGTTTTGAAATTTGAAATTTCCTAGTTCATGTTTGGAGATTCCTTAAGGCAAATTTTGAATGTAGTATGACAATGGACATATATCATAATTCTTAATAATATGTAAACTCCAATTTGCATTTGATATCAAACTAGAAATATGAAATCAAATTTGAAATTTCATTGTTTCAATGTGAATGTTCAATATTTTATTTTTCTTGTTTAAAGTTGGAAAATATACAAATTCATATATATATATATATACCCCCGACAAACCCACGTACCCTGTTTCAAAAAGCGACGTACCTGTCCCCGAACCCACGTTTCCTGGCAACATAGTGTGAAAGGTAGGGAGTGTGTTGATATTGCAATAGCAATATTTTTTCTTCCATGTGGCATTCTCTTCAATGCAGCCCGTGCACCTTCTTTTGAGCAAATGGTTCTTGCTATTACTGATGAACCTTGGGGTTATAAAACGCCTGGTTATGAGAAGCTCTGAACTGTCTCGGTGGACAAGGAGAAAGCCTATCTTTAGAAGACAATGGCACCCTTGAAGGCATATTGGAGTGTAGATGGATGCTCAATTGTCATGGATGGATGGACTTATTGTAGGAATCATCCATTGATAAACATCATTGTCTCTTCCCTGTTTGGTCCTTATTTTCTCAGGGCCATTGGTTGTTCTGGTCACGAAAAAACACTATGTTCTTGAAATACCAATTATGTGATGCCATTGCAGAGGTGGGGCCATCCAATGTTATTCAAGTTATTACTAATGCAGTTCCAGTGTGCAAAGCAGCAGGGGCAATGGTTCAAAAGGAGTATATGTTAATGACAAGTTTCAACTTTGAAGTTTGATTTATTTTATATTTTTTATTACAAGTTTGATTTGTTTTCTAATTTTTAACAATAAACATTTTGATTTATTAATATTTTAATTTTGTCATTGATGTACTGAGGCATATTTTTTGGACACTGTGTAGTGCATTTTTTGAATAACGCATTGAAAGACATTGGGAAAATTGAATCGATTCGAGCATTAATTGAAAATGGCCACAAAATTCAAATGTTTATATGCAACCATCATTAATCACAAGCCATTTATCGCAAACATGCCAAAATGGAGCTTCTTAAACCAATAGATACCAGATTTGCAACTTACTACATTTTACTTAGGCAGCGTGTGGAGATGAAGGAGGTTTTATCTTCCACAGTGGTCAGTGACAGTGGGACTAGTGGAAGTTATTTACTTCAGATGCAACTTTGGAGGTGAAGAGGTTGATTTTGGATGATCATTTTTAGGTTGATGCCAAATTTGTTGTGGAATTTACAGAACCAATTTGTGATATGATTTGCTATGCAGACACAAATGATCCATGTTTAGGTGATATTTATGAGAACAGGGACTCCATGTGTGAGAGGATCGAAACCATCACAGATAGGAAGGATCTTACTTTATGGCCACAACTGAAAGAGTTTATATATGGGCGGTGGAATAAACTGAACACCCCTTTTCATATGGCAGCTTATGAAGTTAATCCAAAATGGTATGATCCCACAACAGGAAGGTGGCCTCCTTCCCAAGATAGAGAAGCGTTCAAAAGATTCTTGGCCGTTATCAAGAGAATTTATGGTTGTACAGAAGAAGCGTCTGATATACGATTTCAGTTTGCCCATTTTTCATGTGGCCGAGGGGTCTTTGTTTTGCATGCAGATTTGGCCGATAGATGCAAAAAGAAGGATCCAATTGATTGGTGGTGGCTTCATGGTGTTGATGCTCCTGAGTTGCAGCGATTTGTGATACGGTTACTTGGACAGGTAGCTAGTTTGGAGTTCTTCATCTTATTTCTCAATTGTATTAAATTTTAATTTTAATTTTAATTTTTAATCTTTAAATTAATTTAATGGGCTTCTCCTAACATTTCAGGTAGCTAGTTCCTCATCTTGCGAGAGGAATTGGGGTACTTATGCCTTTATCCGTTAAGTAAAGAGAAATAGGTTGGGCTCAAAGAAGGCAAAGAATTTAGTGTACATTCATAGCACACTTCATCTCATATCTCGAAAAGACCCTGGGTATGTTGATTTGGGGTAGCATCGGATGTGCTCTAGCCACGAAATTTGGTGGAGAGGTTGGGGCACATGAGATCTCCAATACTCATAAAGGGTTTGGACAGATTCTAAACAGATCAGGAGATATTAAAATAATTAATATTTTTAATGGAGTCCTTAAGTCCAAACTTAGGGAAAAAAAATATTAATGTGTATTAATATGAATCTGTGTTAGAGTGGTCCAAAAGACATGGATCAAGCCAGATCTAATCTTACCCGTTGATTAGGGACTTAATCTCGACCGTTGAGATGTCAACAGGAAAAGTATAAGAGGAGGATTGAGGGTCACTTGGATAGCACACCAGAGTGATCAATCATTCTATTCTCTAGAGTGGGGTTTGTTAAGAGAGATAGAATTAGTGATCGGGAGAGCAACTGAGGGGCATTGAGTACTGAGAAACAGAGAAGGCAGAGATTGTGTCGGGAAAGCAGCGCAACAGCCAAGGAGAGTGATGCAGAGCCAACAAGGGCTCACACAGGGCCATGCAGAGGCAGCCAAGTGCTGCGTAGAGCACTAGAGAGGCCAGCGTGTCTGATGCAGAGGCCTAAAAAGCTGACGGAGAGGCCCAAAAAGCTGATGCAGGGCCTCCTGGGGCTGACATAGGGCCAGTGTGAGACAGAGAGGGGCTGGCGCAGTCCAGATTGGGCAGACGCTGGGGTTGCAGAGCAGTTTTGTGCTGAGGAGTTGCCAGAAGGATTTTCCGGGGTTTCAGCCAGGGGATTTCTCTCAAACTGTGAGGTATAGCTGCTAAGGAAATTCTTTGTTGGGTCAGTCAGTTTCGACACCCAGATTGTATTCTGATATTGCTTAATAAGAAAACCCTCAGATAGCTGCACCGATTTTCCCACATTGGGTTTTTCCGGGGACATTAGTCCAAAAATAATGGTGTCATGTGGTGTGTTTGTTCTTGTTTATTTTAGTTGCTGATCTGTAATATGTTGAGCATGCACTAGTGTTTATTTTCAGTGTTACATTGTAAATAACTTGTTAAGAATGATAACAAGTAGGTAGGAATAAATTAGATAAAGTGCATGGAGGGTTTCTAACTAAGGAAAATTAGAAACTTCAACATGGTATCAGAGCTTGATTGCAGATCACAGGAGGACTTAAAGACATCAGCTGAGTGAAGCAATAGCAGCAGAAAACAATTGCCCCGAGGTGACAGAAGCTGTTTCTAGCAGCACAAAAGCCAAGAAGTGCGATGTAGAGCCAGCCAGATCCATGCAGAAGAAGCCGGGAGCTGCGTAGAGCCTTAGAGAGGCCAACGTTGTTGACGCAAAGGGCCAGAGGGCTGACGCAGGGCATCCCAGGGCTGACGCAGACCCATCTGGGGTGACGCAGAGCCAACGTGAGGCAAAGAGGGGCTGACGCAGTTCACAGAGAGGCAGTTGTTGGAGTCTAGAAGGTTGCAGAGATATTGCAGAGTGGAGCTGGTGAGGTACTGTAGTCAGAACAGTACCTGACAGAGCAAGGCTAGAGGAGTTGTTACCGAGGGTTTCTAGTCGAGGAACCTAGATCAACAGTGCAGTTGCACAAGGCGATCAGAGTAGGGGGCATCTTGACAAGCGACAAAGGGATTTCCAGGAGGGAAATCAGGACTCAGAGGGAGTCCAGAAGAGAACTTCTGGACAGGAAGTAGAGACTCGGAGGAGTCGAACAGAGAGCTTCCAGGAGGGAAGTAGAGGAGCGTCATGGCACTACACGGGGTAAGAGACCAGGATAGACTGGACGGAGCATCGAACTTCGCAGTCTGGAAGGCCAAAATCTTATCAGTGCTTGACAGAAATCGTGTCAAGAACTTCGCCTTAAAGGTTATAGCTATCCCAGTCGACCCCAATGATAACGACAAGTACGACAAGTACCACATATAGCCGAGAAGGAAACGACAATTGAGATGTGGGAGGCTCTCAAGAACCTGTACTAGCATACTTTTGTGCAGAGAAGAATGTTATTCGAGAACCAGATGAGGTCGTATCAGATGAAGAAGGGTCAATCAATTGACACCTTCCTCAGAGGACTGAATGAGATCTGAGACTAGTTGACTGCTATAGGAGCGACACCGGATCAGGAACTTATGGTGAGGACAACCCTGAATGTTGTCTCAGAAGATTGGGAAGTGTTTGTCCAGAGTATCCTGGGCAGAGGGACTCTCCCACCTTGGGATGAGATATGGGAAGCTCTTCGCTAGGAAGAGATCAGATGGCAGTCGAAGACAGGTAGCAACAACAAAGGGATCAAGGTCAAGCAAGAGGAGGATGTGGCCCTAGCTTCTGAGGGAAAGCAGGAGAAATGGAAGAAGAAAGATCTCTCCAAGATCAAGTGCTTCCACTGTGGGGAGATGGGTCATTATGTGACCCAGTGCCCAAGGAAGAAGAGTAAGGGAGAGTCTTTTGAGATTAAGGCAGCGCCAGCACGCGTAGAGAAGGAAGTTTTGACAGACGATGACTGTGCCATGAGTGCACACGCACCACTTGAGCGGAAGTGGGGAGACATCGAGCTGTAGTCAGATGGACTACAGGCGATGAGGGGCAGGATCCTTGAGGTACTGAGCCTCTTCGATTAGACCTTGCTACGGGAGCCCGGACGAGGAGTAGCAGGACTGGCTGAGTGGGTAGAGACGGATGCAGATGGACCAGCAGAGAGAACTACAATGCAGGAGTCCCAAGACAACGCAGAGCTAGCAGGCTGCAACAGTGCGAAAGGCACAGGAGTGTTGCACCAGTGCAGGAAGGCACAGAGAGGTGTGCAACGGTGCGAGATGCAGGGAGGTGTTGCAGCAGCGCAAAGATCAGAGAGAGGGAGCACTTGTCAGCAGCAGAGGGAGCTTCAGCATCAGTGGGTGTTTCTAGCCCAACAGGGAGGTCAGTTGGGAGATCAGTAACTGAGTTGCAGTGCACGATGCAGCATGATGAGAGGAGGTGCAGTGCGGATGCAGTGCTGGGAGAAAGGACCAGTGACAACATGGATGCAGAGGGAGCTGTCGTACAGATGCAACAATGGTTGTGGCAGAACCATGGGCAACAATATAGGAGGCAGCAGTGTAGAGGATGGTGGGCAAGAAGGCCTAGCATCAACATAGGTACCGATGCCGGATGATCAGAGTAATATTCAGTGAGGGGTATTGCTAGAGCACAATCCTTGCTATGAGGGAGTGTTGATTTGGGGTAGCATCGGATGTGCTCTAACCATGAAATTTGGTGGAGAGGTTGGGGCACATGAGATCTCTAATACCTAGAAAGGGTTTGGGTAGATTCTAAACAGATAAGGAGATATTAAAATAATTAATATTTTTAATGGAGTCCCTAAGTCTAAACTTAGGGAAAATAAAATATTAATGTGTATTAATATGAATCTGTGTTAGAGTGGTCCAAAAGACAAGGATCAAGCCAGTTCTAATCTTAGCCGTTGATTAGGGAGTTAATCTCGGCCGTTGAGATGTCAACAGGAAAAGTATAAGAGGAGGATTGAGGATCACTTGGAGAGCACACCAGAGTGATCAATCATTCTATTCTCTAGAGCAGGGTTTGCTAAGAGAGATAGAATCAGTGATTGGGAGAGCAGATGAGGGGCATTGAGTACAGAGAAACAGAGAAGGCAGAGATTGTGCCGGGAGAGCAGTGCAGCAGCAAAGGAGAGTGAGCAAAGCCAACAAGGGCTCACATAGGGCCACGCAGAGGCAGCCAAGTGTTGCGCAGAGCACCAGAGAGGCCAGCATGTTTGACGCAGAGGCCCAAAAAGCTAACGCAGGGCTTCCTGGGGCTGACGCAGGGTCAACATGAGATAGAGAGGGGCTGACGCAGTCCAGATTGGGCAGACACTGGGGTTGCAGAGCAGTTTTGTGTTGAGGAGCTACCGGAAGGATTTTCTGGGGTTTCAGCCAGGAGATTTCTCTCAAACTGTGAGATATAGTTGCTAAGGAAATTCTCTGTTGGGTAGGCCAATTTCGACACCCAGATTGTACTCTGATATTGCTTCATAAGTAAACTCTCAAATAGATGCACCGATTTTCCCGCATTGGGTTTTTCCGGGGATATTAGTCCAAAAATAATGGTGTCATGTGATGTGTTTGTTCTTATTTCTTTTAGTTGCTGATCTGTAATATGTTGAGCATGCACTAGTGTTTATTTTCAGTGTTTACATTGTAAATAAATTGTTTAGAAAGATAACAAGTAGGTAGGAATAAATCAGATAAAGTGCATGGAGGGTTTCTAACTAAGGAAAATTAGAAACTTCAACAGGGTACAAGGAGGACCAATACACAGATGATGCTATGTATGTGGACGAGGAGATACAACCAGATGGCCTTATTGAGCTACCTCTAGTTGCAATGGATGAGCAGGAGCCTCAAGATGAGAGTGATTCCTACCTAGAAAGCATGCTGATTGAAGAGCTAAGTGATGTTGATGACATGGCTTGAAGCAACCATTGTTCACTATTTTGAAATTTGAAATTTCCTAGTTCATGTTTGGAGATGCCTCAAGGTAAATTTTGAATGTAGTATGACAATGGACATATATCATGATTCTTATTAATATGTAAACTCCAATTTGCATTTGATATCAAACTAGAAATATGAAATAAAATTTGAAATTTTATCGTTTCAATGTGAATGCTAAAAAATGTGCATGCTTAAATATTTAAAGTTTAAATCATATATATTCTATTTTTCTTATTTAAAGTTGGAAAATATACAAATTCATATATATATATATATATATATACCCTCGATGAACCCAAGTACCCTGTTTCAAAAAGTGATGTACCTTTCCCCGTCCCCGTCCTTGAACCCACATTTCTTGGCAACATAGCTTAGGAATAAGAGCAATGAAAGTGGTATACAAAGTTGCCAAATTTTACCTGAAATTTGAAACTCTAGATTCCTCAATAAGCCTTAGAAGATCCTCCTTGATGATGTCATAGAACCCTAAAAGGAATTCAATAGACTTCATGAAGGTGTGTAAAAAGTTAAAACACCTTGTTGGATGTTTTATAGGTAAACTTTTATTCCAAATTAACATTGATTAGACTTTTGAACTCAAGATCAGAGTTCTGGTATGCTTTGTACTCTTAAGGCCATTGTCCAATAAAAGTTGCCTGTTCTTATCATGACATTTCTTATTTGGCTTGAGATGGCATCCAACTTAAGACCAGTGGTTTCAATGGAAACCATGTTATCATTATGATGTTTTTTTTTTTCACAAAAGTTTATGAAGCAGATTGCCGTAGGTCTATACCATGCCATTACTATTTGGCTGTGTTGAAATATGTAACTAGGTTTGGTCTTCATAAATATGATATGTACTCTTGATTCTTGTATATTGTAAAAAGAAAGAAAAATTATTATTGTTATTTTTTGTAGCATAGATTTCATGCTCATGGTCTTTTTATAGAGGTCAAGCACCCATTTGTTGGAAAATGTAACTAGGTTCAATCTTCATTTAATGTATTTGAATCATTTTGTAATGTACTTGTCAAAAGAATAAATAAAAGAATTATTATTATGACTTATTAACATGCTTGGGTCATCATGTTTTAGGTCAAAGTCCCCATTGAGGACTTCTAGGATTTGTTCCGAGTTAATAGAGTCATTGTATTTTTAAAGAGACCCTTCTTGGACTTTTGAACCATGTAAAAAGGTTAAGTATCGAGTCAAATTTGAATTATGTTGTCTCCATACCCAGTCGGCCTTAAGATGATCAAGTCGGCCTCAAAGAGGGCTATTCGACCTCACCAAAATACTATAAATGAAGCAGTTCAAATTCCATTTGAAGCACTCACTCTCAAAAGATAGTTCGATATCTCTTGAACCTGGAAAAAGTGAAAAATAGAGGAAGGAAGAAAAAGAAGTGTGAATTTGGTCAAGGAGAAGGAAAGAAGGAAAAGCAAAATTTTGGTGTATCTATCTCTCTCTCTCGTGCCTTGGTTTGGAAGATCGAAGTTTTCTTATTGATGCCGTAGCCAATTGTCGTATGTTGCTACGCCAGATCAAAGCATAGGTCGAAGTTGCTGTCGCTGGGTGTTGGTGCCTCTAGAAGTTGTATTGGGCCAAGATCGAACTCTGTAAGTAAAGATCAAAGTATTCCAATGAAGATCGAAGTCTTCAGAGCAAGGTCAAAGTTGCTGGGTTGAAGAAAGTGTTTCTACTCCTATCGGGTCAAGTAGGATCATCTGCAAGAAAAAAGGAAGGCTGACTTGGTGTGGAGGAAAGTTTGTGTCTTGAGGTCTAGAGTCTTGGAATATCTTCAGAAAACTATTGAAGGAGGAATTATTGATTGGGTTTTCCCCTAGAGAGGGGTTTTCCCCTGGCTGTGAGCTTATATCTGGTGTCCATTGTTTTATGTGCTATTGCCTTGGTAATTGCTTGATGAACTAAAAGAAAAAAGATATAAAGAAACCTAATAAGAAATCAAGAACATCACAAGTAATTATCAAGTATAAGAAAATCTTTCCGCCTTTCTGATTTTCTAACACCATTGAGTGCTTCTAGGGTTTGCCATAGAGTGAAGAAGTCAATAGAGTCATTGTCATATGAAGAAGATCCCATTGGCCATATTGTAACATGTCAAAATAATTATTTTTGTATTTAAAGTGTCAAAATACCCCTCCAAGACCAAGTAGGCCTGGCAGCTAAGAAGCTAGCCCCATTAAGGCATGTCGTCCTTCTTGGAAGCCTATATATAGGAGGGAACTCGACCTCCTATGGACACTCACTCACTTCTCATCATCTAAGTGAAGAAGAGGCAGAAGAAAGGGAAGCGAAGAAGGATAGAAGGACGAAGGATGAAGGTTTTGGGTTATTTATCCCTCTCACTCACATGTGCAAAGATAAGGCTAGGGTTTTGCAGCTGCAAGATCGAAAGAAAGGACTTTTAGGTCACCTACAAGCCCTAGAAGGAGAAGCAACCCAAGCGAAGGAGCAAGGAAACCTTGGAAGCCCTAAATTTTCTCACGTGTGGAAGCAACAACTGTTGTAAGGGCCGAAAATTTCAGACCTGCAGTGGAGGCCGAAATCCTGCAGCTAGGGGTCAAGATTGTGCAGTTGAAAGAGATTTGTCTGGGTTTGACTGGAATAGAAGAAGCACATCATCAAGAAAGTCTGACTTGGTCTCGGAAGGGTATTGGTCTTGGCCTAGAGGTCTTGGAATTCGTCATTTGAAGAATCTATAAGAAGAGAAAAGATTTGCGGGTTTTCCTCTCAAGTGGAGATGTTTTGGCCCTGGGTTGCAACCTACATCCTGTGTTGTTATGTACTATTGATCTTCATGTTTTTGGTAGCTCTTTGATGATAAGAACAACATAATAATAAGAGAAGAAGCTAATAACAAAAAAAAGGTAAAAATACATCACAAGTAGTTATCAAGTATAAAAGAAATCATCCTAAGTATATCCCGATCAATTTCTCAACAGGCTGAGTGGTATGACACACCCATTTCATTATGCAAAGTAGATTCTAGGCTGAGTGGTACGACACACCCATTTCATTATGCAAAGTAGATTCTAGGCTGAGTGGTATGACACAACCATTTCATTATGCAAAGTAGATTCTTAGCCAAAACACGCTTGATATATTTGTTATTGTTTCTTTTCTTTGGATTCGTTCCTTTTAGAATATGGCGTTTAGAGTTGCCTACTTCAAATGAAAGGAAAGTTTTGAGATGCTATCAACTTGTTATTGAAATTGTTTACACTATAGTTGCCAAGTTCAAATTTGAATATGGTTCAATACCAAAAGCAATCGCATAGGAAAAATCCAGTACTAAAAAAATGGGGTGTATACATCTCAAGAATACACTCATATATACTCTGTCTCCTAACCCACCAAGAGCCCTTCTCCTTCCCTTTCTCTATAAAATAATAATAATAATAAAAATAAGCACATTGAGGGCTTGTTGAGCAAGCCCTTGCATCTACCATATAGTGTAAAACATATAAGAAAAATTGATAAACTCACATGGAATGTAAACAATGTATGTGAAAGATAAGCATTAGATTGCATATATTATTGACATGATATACATTTATAGTACATTTATGTGACCCTTGGATTCATATTCCAAGTGGTCTCTTGGACTCCGGTGGCTGTTCACATTCCATACCAATCCATAGAGGATTAAGTGTCTAACATTCCCCCCCTTACTTCGAAGGGGTATGTATGAGTCCAAGAAGATAGCTATAATACAAAATGTGCAAAAATATGGATGACAACACTAGGCTGAATGTGCTCTCTGAAATGTTGGTATGAGGGGGTGGTTTAAGGATAACCACCAACACTAGAACGCTTTGTGCAATTCCGAAAATTCTTCCAAGTCTGGCAAGAAGCTGAAATCTTCTAGAGGAAGTGTTCCTAATGCTCTGGAGAGGGAGACCTTCAACCTGAAAAAGGGAGGTCTACAACCTGCGGTGGTTTAAGGATTACCACCAACTTTGGAATGCTTAATTCAATTCCTGGAACTCTTCCAAAATTGGCAAGAAGCTGAAGTCTTCTGCTAGAGGAAGTATCCCCAATGTTTTGAAGAGAGGTCTCAACCCCGCATAGATGGTTTAAGACTGACCACCAACCAAAAGCATGCTTAGGGGCATCTTTGTCTCTGGCTACAACTTTAAATCTGGTATGACAGGTTGTGGCTCAGGCTCGCTTGATGTGGATTTGAAGCTTGTATATGACCATCACTTCCCCCCCTATAAGATACAAGGTGAGAATATGGAGAAAACTCAATTGCAAGACTGTTCAATACTCTAGAACAAGTTATGACATATGACTGAAATATCTTCTTCGCTGTTGAAGCCCATTGCCAAGAAGCGATCTGTCCAAGATGAATCTTTGTTCTTGCAGGAGGCTTGTTTTTGCAGCATCTGTGTGAAGAATGAGTACGCTGACCACAGTGCTTGCACGGATGAATATTAAAACAATGATCTTTCACATGGCCAACTCTGTCACAATGTTGGCTTTTAACAATCTGTTATGGCTGTTGTGGAAGAGGACCAGAATCTGAAACAATTGAACGTGAACTGTCATGAAGAAATCCAACACTCTGAAATTGGATGGGCTTTGAATAATCTGGAATATGAAAGGATGCCTCCTTATCATATCCAAGACCTATTCCGTGCTTGTTGTGGACAAGCTCTTCCCAAGGTTTGATGATGGACTTGGGAAGTGCAGACCGAACATTTATATTTGTATGTAAATCTATCGCTGGAATGGGCACATGATGGGAGTCAACCTCAATGTTACTGATTTGACCACTCGGTGGCTGTTGATGGGTGTCATGATGCTAATGTTGCTATAACTCATCTCTCTGTAACTGTGATTCAAGCTGCAAAAATTCTATCTTCTCTCGTGCATTTTGCAAACAGGTTTGAATATTAGAGAGAGAATCCTTGCTAACTTTTACCATCCCATCAATACTAGAATGTATTAGGGTATTCAGCAACTCTAATACATCATCCATTCGATCCATTTCAAAACAATGCTTCAACTACAAATGCACTTTCCTAGAATGTAAAAGTACAAGTAAACTTATATATATCAGACAATGCCAAGTAACTGCAACTTAAAGAATATAAACAACGCCTAATGCATATGAAAGTTGTGCACCAAGATCATGAATGCCTGGGGTTCCAAGATCACTAATAAGAGTAACAATCTCACTCTGCAGTACTTACTAAACTTGTGGTAACTTAGAAGAAGAGCATCAATATTATACTACTCAGAGAAGCTTTTCAAAATATCAAATCTGAAAGTCTGTCCGCAGGACCGTTGCAGATAGAAACATGAACTTTGTCATTCCCTTGCACTTGAATAATAAAATGGCAAATGTTGTAAAAGTGTTGATCAATAGTGGAAGACAAATTGAGACATTCAACCTTGTTCATGCATAGGGTGTTTTCCAGCAGCATAACGAAAATCCAAAAGAAATATATGTTTCCATATGCGGCTATACCAAAACTTCAGCCAGAAACAAATCACCTTGTGACTTCCTCCCCTCCAAAGTCTCCACACAGAAACCTGAACCCGTTTATGTATAAGCTCAATGTCTAAAATTGTCAATGCACGGGCCCGAAGATACCAAGAGTAATAAAGACACTCAATGATATATAGCTACACACTCAATGCCATTGGATTCCAGCTTGCAGATAATGCCGAGATCCCCTAATGCGGTCGATTCTCTTCAATAGCCATTGTAATACCAACGAAGTTGATAACAATCCAACATTGTCCCGAGCAGCGAATCAGAATTCTCATTGTTTCTTTGCACCATATTTATGAAATTTGGTGCCCTCTAAGAAGAATGGACGACTCAAAGCTTCTAAAGCTTTCAAACGTTCCGAAGGCTCAAACTTGAGAAGTCCTTGCAGCAAGTCTATAAGTAGTACAGATGAATGGTCCACAATCAGGCTGTTTTGATGAGGGCAACAATGTTTGAATGCCCAAGAATCAAATGCCAATGAGAATTTTGTAATAAACTTCCAACTTCAATACTGTATAATGAACCACCGAGACCCTAGAGTCAAACTGTTCTAGTAAACCATCACAATGTAGAAAATCGACATTGCATTATGCCAAGTCTTCCAATTCCCAAACATGCATTCAGACTCATGGTTATATCCATACTGTTCCATTGAATTCATAAAAGAATATAACCAGGAGAGATAGTCCAAATCATGGTTAGCTACCAAAAGGTTTCATTCAAGTCACAAGTTTGAAACAAGTTTCTCGGTATTGGGTCCAGAATCCATGGGAGTTGGTGGTGCAAGCCCTTGAATGGGCCAACGAGAGCCAACTTCAATGATTATATGCCAATTATGGGAAGACAAATCCTTCTTGTGATGCAGAAGTTAAGGCTGTATATAGGGATCTTGGAATTCAGGATGTTTTTCTGGAATATGAGCGTACTAGTTATAAGGAGCTCATTTCTTCCATCAAGGCTCAAGAGAATGAATCTTTGCAGCTTGTGCTGAAGTCTTTCATAGGGAAGATATACAAGCGACATAAGTAACATTGCAGATCTGCAAGGTGTGTCGCAGAATGTTTTAAATGAGCGACCTCAGAAATTCCCTTCTTGATAACAGTCACATTTGATTTCTACGCTTGTGGTAATGGATAGTGCGTTACAACACCAATACGCAGATAGAAAAGTCATTCACTATGCCTGAACATATTAGGGGTGCGACCTCACTGGCAAAGAAAGGAGAAACGTTATGCTAAAAAACATTATTTTTGGCACTGACCAGAGAAAGCGTAGACCAGAAGATAGGCCTACAGACTGATAGCCAAGGACAAGAGTCTGAACTGTTACGCACCACTCAACACATAATTCCCACGATGCATTCACATTGTTCAACGCACAGATGAATGTAATTCACAGAATTTAACTATTTAGTTCAATGACCAGCCCAACGCCATACCAATTAATTTGAATGACCAATCACAGGGCGTTTGAATAAATTCACGACATTCAAAACTTAATGCATCAATAAACTCAACGTAGAATACAAATCACAATCTTCAAAATGGAGCTCGCTCACATTCCACTCACACAGCGCCCAAAGAGCTCACATACGACACTCAAACATGTTGTAAAGCGCTGAGCAGAAAAGTTACTCTGCCAATGCATTACCACTGGCTGAGGAAATTGAAACTACACACACAAGGACCAATCTCTCTTAATATGGTAATTGCACCCCACACCCAGCACCAACCAACTTTCGTGAGCCCCAGGGTTGACAGGCAGATTTCAGAGCGTTAGAGTAGGTGGACAGTGAGGGGGAACGTTTTGCACGCCAGGCTGAGAATGACAGCAAAATAATAGGTGGTGGAACTGAAATGCACATAAATGCCACAAAACTAGTGGCTCACCCAAGATTGAGCAGGTTAGGAAGATATCTGCTCTGATACCATGATAAACTCACATGGAATGTAAACAGCATATGCGAAAGATAAGCATTAGATCACATATATTATTGACATGATATACATTTATAGTACATTGATGTGACCCTTGGATTCATATTCCAAGTGGTCTCTTGGACGCCGGTGGCTGTTCATATTCCACACCAACCCATAGAGGATTAGGTGTCCAACAAAATAACACCAGTGAGTTAATGTCACTTCAATGACTTCACTATCCACGTCAGAATCAGAACAATTATCTGCCCAGTGAGATCAGAGTATATCCTTTATAAATATCTCCAGTTTTCATGGACAAATCCTTCTATTCCTCATGTAATGAAAAACCAGAATAATTCAAGTCATGATTTAATGAGTCACAAATCACTTCCTCTTGGTCACAGAAGGAAAGGCGCACTCGGCATGAGATCACCATTGCATGTTCTGTTGTTTTATTAACAAATCAGACTCTGCATTGTGCATACAAATGAGAATTGCAAGATTGGTGAGACTGAGCTCCCTACTATATTAGAGAGGTCATACTACACCAGTTGAGGCCAGGGGCCTTATGACATTTTCTATTTGAAACACCACTTTTTCAACATGGGCATGCATGAGCTGCACTTTTTTCTCAACGAGTGTTGTTGCTGAAAACGAGAATACACTGGTCTTTGTTATTTGGCTTTTGATGTCAGTGGCATTGTAAGCATTGAACATAGCTGGAACATACGTGTTATGGTGATTGCTGGCAACAATCAATTTGGTTGTGTTTAATAGGTTGCTATGATGAATAATACTGTTGGACTGTGACGGTTTGATCAGTGCATAGTGATATATGAAAAAACCATACTAGTACCGCTGCATTGCATTAGAAAATGTAGCTGCTGGTATGGATCATTCTAATTTCTGTGAAGATATCCTAGTTGCTGTCGAATCTTGAAAGTGTAGTAATGACTTGCAAATGCAATTTTTTATCCTTGCTTTTGGAAGTGACTTTGCATAAATTCGTGTACATTGTGGTTTACCGAAGCGACGGTTTCACAATGAGGCATATATGTAGACCTTTATGACCAAGCCAGCAGAGTTATTGTGCTTGGTCGTTTGTATCCCTCCATCTAATTTTGTGCTATTATGGTCAACTTTGGTGGATTGCATCTTAGTACTATTTCTGCAGACTTAACATTTCGGAATATGATACTATGACATTCTGGATTAAATTGGTGGTTCCATGGTACGATAATATATGCACCATCTTTGATAACTAAACTGAAGTTTGTAATGCTAAACTGTCTTATCTCTTTTGTATGTACCATTATTTTTTTATTTCAAGGTATATTGCGTATTTTTGTGATATTGTTGCTCTTTCTAGATTTCTAGTCTGCGTGATAACCTGTTTATGCAAACACTGGGTCAAAGGAGAATGATCATTTCTACCATAAGAATAATATTATTTGCACTTTTTTTTCTGATTTTATATGTTGGCACAAAATCGCATTCCCTTGAATTAAGCAATCTTCTTATACCAGATAAAGAGCTGGATGTTATTGAGATGGCTGTCTATGGAAACGTGATGCGACCAGGACTCCAATGCCGCTGTAAATCTGTTGCTGAAATGCTTGGACAGCTGAAATCGAAAAGTCCTCAGATGGCATGTGAGTTGCCATATAAGGAAGCTTAATAGACGGAGAAGACTGGCTGTATGGTGCATGATTATCATCTGCAGATAGATGACAAGATGCCATGAAATGAACTTGAAAATTGGTGAGTGGCGGGTTTAGGAATTTTTCTGATGATCACAGGGAATTTAACATGCAATTGTTTATCTCACTCATATGAGTGAATGATTACCGCTTCATCGCCTCAGTATTCTTATGTTTGCCTCTCTTATGGAATTGATAATGATTCGAAGTTCAGTTAACGATATTAGACTCAGCTCATGGAAGTTGTTAATCACGACAAAAATGACTGGCAGGTTGGATATGGAGATTGTTTGCTTGGATTCTTTTGGAATCAAGCCGTGTTACAAATTCAGATGAGCACTTAATGTTTCAGTAAATTATTTGCAGTGTTGCAAATATCTGGATAACATCTGATTTTATCTCGAAATCACGATTACGATTTTTTTGGCCTAGCGGATGTTTGCTGATTTTAAAAGATATTTTTATGGCCTCTTAATTTTACTGATATTTGCTGATTTTTTTTGGTTTTCTGAACCCTGGTCAATTTTATTCTGATGTTCGCAATTAATTATTTAAAATATTTAATAAACAATATGCACCCCATAGCTGATTTTTTTTTTTAAAATATTTAATATTATATATCCTAAAAATATATGAACCATTTTATCCCTGCAGCTTTGCATATGCAGCATTAAATTCCCTGCTGCAGAGTGCATATTGATAGCTGAAACGTTGGTGTTTATCTGAATGTGTAACACAGCTGGATTCTAAAAACACTATGGACATAGCCTTCATTCATTAAATCTAGTTTTTATTTTAAACATGCACATCGCAGTGTCTATTAATTGTCAACCTTTGCTACGGCTTTAATATGCCTAAAAATGCAGTAAACTTAATTCTATATTTCTCAGGTCCTTGCATTGCATTAGGTGGCTCACAGCCCTTAATTGCTATGAAATGATTTTATTTTAAATAATTATTTTATTATTCTTTTTACAATGAATGGATCAGATTGTAAGTGATTCTAAGGGGAGAGGTTGTAAGAATAACCTAAAATTTTTACAGGCAAGGCCAAAATTGAGAAAAGAGTGAAAATTTTAGAAAAAATAATTTATTTAAATATGTTTTAAATTTAATGGTTTATTTGAATAAGGGTGAATTAAGGGGTGTAGATTGAGTATTTAGTAGTAATGATAATTGTAATGTTATGTTATATAATTTATTAAAAAAATTAAGTATATTTTTTAATAAAATGAGTATAAGTTATATTAAAATTTTGTTGTGGTTAGTTTTTATAATAAATTAATATAAAGTGAAAAGAATATATATCATTAATATCAATAGTGTGTTAATATCAATAGTGTTTTAAAATTCAAAATTTCTGCTCAAGCACTATGTTAGCCCTACTTGTTTAGAGTTATACTTGTGGACTCAACTTTGTACAGTGCCTAATAAGCTTAGTCAAGAATGATGTTATTTTGCAAAACATTACAAATACTAATTACTATATGAAACCCATAAATGCTTAGGCTTCTTGCTTGATATCAACTTAAGAGTTTGCTATTTGTCCAATGGGCCCCATCTCCTTTAACTTTGTTGTTGTTTCATATTAGATTGAATGGGTGGAAATTGGGAGGGTGAATTGAGGATTGTGAGGTTCCTTTAGAAAAACACAGACTACTTGCAACTTTTGTTACCATATCATGCAAAGAACCAATTTACTTCCATAATCTACTTTTTGTTATGACTTTCCATGATAGCCATGAATTATTTTTCTATTTTCCTATGTGCTTCCAACTAGAGAGATGTGCTAATTACATGTTTCTTATGGGCTCATGTTTCCATAATTTCCTTGTAGTCCCAATCTTCTTTCCAACCTTTCCATGTTTTGACAGATAAAAATAACACATCTTGATTTGACCCTTGGCACTCACATTTCCAATACCTCTTCTCAAATCTGCAATCTTTCTCATAGAGCTCACAATGTTTAGAGTGACAATGGCAACTAATTTTGGTTGTAATACACTCAATCTAAGGAATGACTTGTTTGCTTTTGGCATGGTAATCAACCCACTCCTAACTTGGAAGATTTGAATTAACTTTTCCATGGTCCCTAGAACTGATATTTTCTCCACAATGGATGAAAAATTCAACACTAAAATTGAGTTTGAGGGAAATAACACAACCTCCATAATACCTTTAGACACTAACCCGACCTTGCAGAGAGGGTTTCCACCACTGATTGCCACCCTTTGGTCGACTATGATCACTAACATAAAACGAAAAAACAATTTCCCAATCTCCATAATATTACATCCAAATTGATACCTTTGCCCCATCCTTCTTGTAAAATAATTCAATGTAGGTGAGAGAAATTAGGGAGTATGCAAACCTGTGGGGGCTTTAATGCTTGTTTATCCAAATAAATACTTTGCCACATGTCACTCATGGAGGACTATATTAGAACTTTGGTTACTGGGTTATAATTCATGGAATGTGCGATGAGACGAATCCCCCCCATTTATCCTTTTCCATCCAAGAACATTTGTTATAGCTTCATTGGCTTTTAAGTCTGCTAAGAAGTTGTGACCCCTCAATACTTGGAAGAACTTGATGCTTTCATAGTTTTCCACCATTGCTTGAGATCTATGATCGAGCTTTGCTACACAAGCATCATGCAAGGTTGAATGGTAGTGCATATGTTGGATTATAATATAATTGAAGAGTCTCTCACAACTATGATATGCTCTATTCATCTAGTCTTGAGAAAGAATAGTCCTTGATATATTGTTGGTGTCTCAACATCATTATTGGTGATGATATTGATTCCCTATACAAAACTTAATTCTTGATTTCCATTGGGATATAAAACATTTCCCCCACTACCTACCTTCCCTTAACATTTGGATTTTTTTTATTAGCAAATAAGAACATTTGGGTTATAATGCATGTGAACAAAGTCACTTTACAATTAATTCATTGGTCACTTAAATTGGTTCAAAAGTGAGGGTCCATATGATTGAATAAGATAGTAGAGATTGGGATGTTGGCAAACTTATATACCATGCATAATCAAGCAACATTTGATATGGTAAACATAAAAAATTAGGTAGAGCACTTGGATTCATTTTTATCAAATAAGAACATTTGGGTCATAGTGTCCATGGATAGTCACTTCACAACTTACTTCTTTAGATATGTAGGCCATCAAGGTAATTGGACTTTAAATTAGTATTATGTGTTATCTTTAACTAGACCTTGCCTATAAAAAAATGAATTATAACAATCCTTCCAACAAATGTTCCAGCGAGTTACTATACCAAAATGTGACAACATAAATAAATTATTAAATAGAGGAATTCATAAGAAAAAAAATCGTGTTTATTAACAATTTCTCTAATGAGCAAAGGTTGAAGCTTAAGTAATAATTTTAAATTACCAAATAAGGGCTTTAGTTTTTACACATTGGGAATGACATTACAACAATTCTATTCATCTATCAATTCCATTAATGAAGAATGAGGATTGCTCTCCAATATTTTAGTGCAAACAATTCATTGTTTAGAGTGGATCCATATGGAACCGCTTACTCTTTCATTAGAGATTATAACACATGTTTTCCTAGTTTCCATATTTAAATGTTTGCGATTTTTAGAGGGCTTGGTTGTACTAGCAAACTTAACTCATTAGATAATTGGTAGTGTACCCCGTTGAATGTAGGAGTGATTGGGATATTGAAATATTTTCTTTTAAAAGGTGAAGTTGAAGTTGTCTTTGTAAATTTAGGTTTACACATTTTCTCTTGTTGGAACCTTACACTGGATAAACTTCCTTACACTTGCACGAATGATGTCAAAAGGTAAAAAAAGAGTTTTCATTTTTCCTTGTTAAGTTTGGATGTTCTCTAACCATCTTGTCCTTTAGCTTAGATGATATTTGTAGCAATATTTTTTTTTAAATGAGAAGTGGGTTCTCTTCAATATAGGTTGTGAGTTTTTTGTTTTCAAAAATAGGGCATTGGGTGTCGTTCTATGCTTTGATTCTAATTAAAAACATTGATGTTGATTTTCTATTGGTTAAGTCTATGAAAAAATAAAGGTCAACTCAACCTTTTTGGTCCAATGATTTACTCGTATACAACACTAGCAAATAATTTTGTATTGCCATAATTATTCTAGTTTCCCAACTAATTAGATTAACGATAAACTAATTCAATACATTGACCTATGATTGAATGACGTGGGGTGCTTGCTTTGAGGAAAATTGAGGTTCAAATATTGTGGACATTTGACCGACCATTATCTACTATGACGCCAAACATAAGAAAAGTGCTTTGCTATGAGGAAGGTTGAGGTTTAAATCTTGTGGAAACTTTTCTTGTCATCCATCATTGTGGTGCCAATTAATAAGTAAATATTATACTTTTCCTCTAGACATAAAACATTGGATCATGGTAAGGTAATGCAAAACTCAATAAAACTACCCATTATTAATGGTCCATTGTTTTTGTGTTGACAACGATTCTCAATGTTGTTTGATCTTTTGTCCAAATTATCTCTTTTTTTCCTAAAAAAAGTAACTCTTTATTTAAAAAAAGAATACATTTTGAACATGTTGGTATAAAACAACCTTTGCACATAACATGGAATTACTTATAATAACTTTAGCTCTAAGAAACAACAAAGTACTTAACATTAGCGTGAGCTCAAAACAACCAAAACTAAAGTAGACCTTCACCTATTAAGTCCAACATAAAAATAATAATTGCAATATCTATAAATATAGGGTTATATATAATCACAAAATCATAAGAAGTTGTTTATAATGAGACTTTTTGAAAGCCTTTCCGGTGGCTTTTTCCGGTCAAAATCCGGCAGCAATTTCTTGGATTCGCAAGTTTGATAACTACTTTCTGCACAATCAAAGCTTCTCAGGGGTTTTTCAGGTGCTGAATCCAAATATGCAGTTAAAAAATCATTTTAACTGCAACAAGTCAAGATTTAACCTCAATTTCTTCCGCCGGATTCCGTCACCGGAATCTCCAAAAGTCGCATTATAGACAACTCCAAATCATAAACCCCACACATGGGAGAAAAGTGTAGTGCAACTTGTGCTTCAGAACTCACGTAGAGGTGGAAGACTTTAATGCCACATAGGAACCACAATCCATTGGGAAAAGAAGAGAATACAACCATAGCAAAATTGTTCTATCCAATGCCATGATATTGAGTTCAGAAACATAGAACCTATTGTTGCAAAAGAAACCAACGACTACAAGGCCCAATGTCCTATTTGAGTATGGCATGACTTGGAAGCTAAACCCTCATCCACATCCACTATTTCAATAGAGGTGTCGCTAAATCAAAGAATTCCCTTTTCACATTGCCCATCGAAATTGTCAAACAACCAGGGATCCCATGTGGTGCCCACCATTCTCTGAACCTTTTGAATGTTGAACAAGAAGATACTGCCATGTGACAAAAACTCAAAGTGACAAAGGTAATGAGCAAATAATATTATGACTAGAGACATTGTGTCAGAAATGTTGGATGTGGAGCCTGATTATCTTCTTTATTAAGAGGTATCACCGCATTAGACCCCAGTTCGTAATGTGGCAGCAACGTCGCTCGTAATATTTGCACTACAAGGGGGGTCCAAGGGGGCGGTTGCAATCTTTGGGAGCCCCCCCTTCATAGGGGATCGGGGGCAACGCCCTTGAAACTAAAAATAGATGTAAAATTGCCTTGTAAAATGTTGTAATTTCGTAGGCAATTTGGGCCGTTCATTAGGCGAAGATCTGACGGTTGAAGTTATGTTTAATTTAGGCATTTTTCCCTAGAAGGCAACCCCTCACTATATATTAGGGAATTGTATTGCGTCTATGTAGATCTATATTCCGAGTGAGAAAGAGAGAGGAGATTGTGTGAGAGCGAAGAGGGAATTACAACGAATATGCGGTAGGTTGTATCACTTCATTTTGCTGGATAATATAAAAGGAAGGACTGACTGTTTTTCTATGAACGTAGCCCAAATTGGGTGAACCACGTACATCTATGTCTCTCTTGTTTTATGTGTTTTCTGTGTTTATATTTCTGCAATATATTTTATGTGTTTTGTTGCTCTCTAATATATAATTTTCTAACAACTGGTATTAAAGTCGAAGGTATATTTGGCTGATAAACTCGCAGGACAGAAGGGTTCTTGGTTCGAGTGGGAGCAATGGCCGAAGATAGCAAGTTTAGGGTCGAAAAATTTGACGGCCAAAACTACCAACTATGGAAGATGCAGATGGAAGATTATTTGTACCAGAAAAATCTGTACCAACCATTGAGCAGAAAGACAAAGAAGCCGACGAGTATGACAAACACAGAATGGTTTATTCTCGACAGAAAGGCACTTGGAACAATACGGCTATGCCTAGTGGCGTCGGTAGCCTTTAATATTTCAAGGGAAACGACAATAGAGGGTTTAATGTCGACATTGGCCAAACTATATGAAAAACCCTCGACCGCAAATAAGGTATTTCTTATGAACTATTTATTTAATATGAAGATGTCATAAGGTGGATCTGTTGTTGATCATTTAAATGAATTTAATATAGTTACCAGTCAGTTAAGTTTTGTAGGGGTAACTTTTGATGATGAAGTTAGGGCTCTGTTATTTCTATGCTCATTTCCAGAAAGTTGGAATGGTTTAGTTATGGCCATTAGTAACTCTGTCTCTGGATCTAGTACTTTAAAGTTTGATGATGTTGTCTGTGAAATCCTTAGCGAGGAAATGCGACAGAAAAGCTCCGGTGAGACATCAGGGAATGCTTTGATTGCAGAGACTAGGGGAAGAAAATTGGAAAGAGGAAATAGCCCAGGATATCACAGTAAGTCAAGGAAAGACAGATCCAAGTCGAGATGGGGGATAGTGTGCTGGAAATGCGGGAAGAAAGGACACCTGAAGAAACACTGCAAGTCTCAGAAGGGAAAAGAAGGAGACACACAACAAGAAAACAATCATGAAGTGAATGTGATAGGTGATGTGTTGCAAAATGCTTTGATTCTTTCATTATAAAATATTATTGATGCCTGGGTGGTAGATTCAGGGGCCTCATTCCATGCCACACCTGATAGAAAACATTTTCATGATTATGTTCAAGGAGATTTTCGACAGGTTTGATTGGGTGATGATAAACCCTGTAAAATCATTGGAATGGGTACAATTTTCATAAAATAACGAAATGGAAATCAATGGCTATTGAAGGAGGTAAGGCATGTTTCAAATCTGAAGAAAAATCTAATTTCAATAGGGTAGTTGTGAGGTGAAGGTCGTGTGACTACTTTTACAGATAAAACTTGGAAGGTCACTAAAGGATCCTTGGTAATAGCAAAAGGAGAAAAGGTTGGTACATTGTATTTATGCAATGATATTTTTAATTCCGTTAATGCTTTAACCTCTACAGGAGAAGATACGACATTGTGGCATTATAGGCTCTGGCACATGAGTGAGAAGGGGATGCAAATTATTCACTCAAGAAATTTGTTGCCAAGTTTGAAGCATGTTGATTTAAAATTTTGTGAGAATTGTGTTTATGGAAAACAAAAGAGAGTCAGATTCCTCAGAGTTGGGAAAGAAAAGAAGAGCGGAAAATTAGAGCTTATGGATACAGATGTATGGGGACCTGCTCAGTATCATCTCTCGGTGGCTCTCGTTATTATGTTATTTTTATTGATGATGCAACAAAAAAAAAAATGGATTTATTGTATTCGAAATAAATCTAATGTATTTGATACTTTCAAGAAATGGAAAGCTTTGGTTGAAAATGAGACAGAAAAAAGGTTGAAGTGTTTCAGATTAGACAATGGAGGTGAATATTGCAGCAAAGAGTTTGATAGGTATTGTTCAAAGAATGGAATTTGTAAAACAGTTCCAGGAACACCACAAGAAAATGGTGTGTCAGAAAGGATGAACAAGACAATCATGGAGCGCGCAAGGTGCATGAGATTGCGTGTAGGATTACCTTTACAATTTTGGGCAGATGCTGTAGATACTATTGTTTATCTAATAACAGAGCGCCTTCAAGTTCCTTGGATGGTGGTATTCTAGAGGAGGCATGGATAAGTAAAAAGGTAAACTACTCGTTTTTAAAGACTTTTGGTTGTGAAGCCTTTGTCCTTATTAATAAAGAAAATAGAACAAAGCTTGAGGTAAAATCAAAGAAATGTACCTTTATTGGATATGGTGTTAATGATTTTGGATATCGCTTTTATGATTATGAAAAACACAAAATCATTAACAGCAAAGATGTCATATTCAATGAAAAGGTTTTATATAAGGATCAACTACAGGAAAAGAAACAGGAAAAAGAAAACAAAGAATACACAATGCTTGATGAGATCACAGAAAAAGTGAAGGTGCTTGAAAATCATAATGACCAATAGCGAGAACAACAACAACAAGCACCTCAAGCACGTGAAAGTTGTGTTAGAAGATCTACCAGAATAAGTAGACCCCCTGAACAATACTTTCCTTCATTATATTATGTATTGTTGACTGGTTCTGGTGAACCAGAATGTTATGAAGAAGTAGTGCAGGTAGAAACTAGGAAAAAGTGGGAGAAAGCCATGAAAGAAGAGATGGACTCCTTAGCACATAACCAGACTTGGGACTTAGTCAGGTTGCTTGCAGGTAAAACAACATTGCAGAATAAATGGGTTTACAGGTTGAAGGAAGAAGAGGGATGTAGAAAAATGTATAAAGCTAGACTTGTCGTGAAGGGGTTTGCACAGAAAAATGGTATAGACTTTGATGAGATATTTTATTTTGTTGTTAAAATGACTTCAATTAGAATTATTTTAAGTCTAGTAGTAGTTGAAGATTTGCATCTTGAGCAGTTAGATGTAAATACAACCTTTCTCCATGGGGATTTGGAGGAAGAGATATATATGCAGCAACCATAAGGATATGAGGTAAAAGTGAAAGAGAAACTAGTGTGCAGGTTGACGAAGAGCTTGTATGGCTTAAAACATGCTCCAAGGTAGTGGTATCTAAAATTTGATAGGTTTATGTCTGGAAAAGGTTATACTAGATGTCACTCTGATCATTGTGTTTATCTCAAAAGGCAAAATGATGGTAGCTATATTATATTGTTATTGTATGTAGATGACATGCTTGTTGCAAGAAATAAATGTGCTCAAAAGAAAATTGGCAAACTCATTTGCAATGAAGGATTTGGGTGCTGCAAAATAAATACTTGGTATGAGAATAACTAGAGACAGAAAGAATAAAAAATTAACATTGTCTCAGAGTGAGTACATAGAAAAGGTGTTGAAAAGATTTAATATGCAGAATGCAAAACCAGTTAGTATACCTTTGGCTAGACATTTCAAACTAAGTAAGGAGGTGTGTCCCAAGACTAAGGAAGAAATGACTTATATGTCTAAAGTTCCATATGCATAAGCAGTTGGAAGCTTACTATATGCAACGGTTTGCACAAGACCTGATATTGCACATGTAGTGGGAGTTGTAAGTAGGTACATGAACAATCAAGGAAGAGAACATTGGATGGCGGTGAAGTGGATTCTCAGGTATTTGAGAGGTACCACAAATCAAGCATTACGCTTTGGTGGTTCAAACATTTCTCTACAGGGATATGTTGATGAAGATATGGTGGGTGATAGAGATAACATAAGGAGCACCATAGGGTATGTGTTTACTGTGGGTGGAACAACTGTCAGTTGGGTTTCAAAACTGCAAAGTGTTGTTGCACTCTCAACAATGGAAGCAAAGTATGTTGCTACTACAGAAGCTAGTAAAGAAATGATTTGGTTATAAAGGTTTTTGGATGAATTGAGTAAGAAGCAGGAGTTGGGCATGTTATATAGTGACAACCAAAGCTCCATACATCTTGCAAAGAACTCTGCATTTCATTCCAAGACTAAACACATATATCTCAAGTACCATTTCATACGGTCAGTGTTGGAAGATGGATAGTTGAAACTAGAAAAGATACACACTAGCGATAATCCTGCAGATATGTTAACAAAAGTTGTAACCAGGGAGAAACTGAGATTCTACTCAGTTTCAATTGGTCTTCAAGTATGATGAAGAAGATGAGAAACAACCAGGTCCAAAGTGGAGTCATTGTCCAGCAAATGAAGCAACAATGGAGTTGCTATAATAAGTCTTCAAGTGGGAGATTGTTGGGTGTGGAGCTTGATTATCTTCTTTATTCAGAGGTATCACCACATTGGACCCCAGTTCGTAATGCCACCGCTCATAATATTTGTGTTACAAGGGGGGTCCAGGGGGGAGGGGTGACTGTGATCTTTGGGAGCCCCCCTAGGTGAGAGATCGGGGGCAATGCCCTCGAAGCTAAAGATATATGTAAAATTGCCTTGTAAAATGTTGTAATTTCGTAGTCAATCTGGGCTGTTCATTAGGCGGAGATCTGACGGTAGAAGTTATGTTTAATTTAGGGTTTTTTGCCCTATAAGGCAACCCGTCACTATATATGAGGGAATTGTATTGCATCTATGTAGATCTGTATTCTGAGTGAGAAAGATAGAGGAGATTGTGTGAGAGTGAAGAGGGAATTACAACAGATCTACTGTAGTTTGTATCACTTCATTTTGCTGGATAATATAAAAGGAAGGACTGACTGTTTCTCCATGGACATAACCCAAATTGGGTGAACCACATATCTGTCTCTCTCTTGTTTTATGTGTTTTTTGTATTTATATTTTTGCAATATATTTTATGTGTTCCATTGCTCTTTAATATGTAATTTTCTAACAACAAAGACATATTTTTGAAGCATACCACCATTTTCAAAACATTGAGCCAATTGTTGAGTTAGGAACTCATTTTTGTCATGAAACAATATAGTGGATGGAGTTATGAGTGGGTGTTGTTCCAGTTTGGTCAACATCTATCGATAGGTCGAAATTTCTTACAATAGTTGTGGTTCTCCTTGGTGATAAGGTCCAATTAGATCCCTCATTATTTGGTATATGGTACTTGTCTGGATTCTGGGCCAACAATCATTATAGATTTGGGATTTTCTCGATTGTATCTTAATGTTTAGGGTTTTATAAAATTCGATAAACAAAATACACCTAAACTAATATACAAAATATAAAATGATACCTAGAATAAACTAACAAAATTATAAAAATAAACATAGTACCATATATACCATTGCTTTTATCCTTGAAACAAAAAATTACTATATAAATAAATACACAAATATAAATAACTAGATTCACACCAGATAAATTTAAAAAAAAAACACAATTACAATATATTCTTAAAACTACACATAAATATAAGTAAAATAAGTTTCAACATAAAACACAATTACAATATCATTCTTAAAACTGTACATAAATATAAATAGAAGTAAAATCATTTCTGGTAAAATAACATTCTTGTAATAACTCAAGAAGCTGATAGAAAGAATTATAGACATTAAAATCTTATAATTAAAATGGGTTTCCAAACCACTTAAAAACCCTATTCCCCATTGAGTCTAAAAACGCTATTTATTAGAACTCTTATGACTGTTGACCTTCCAAATCATTCCGACTCTTAAATCTTTCCTTCAGATTTTTCAATATATTTTCATAGATTTGTCCTTTTCTTTGAGGGAATTAAATTCAGAGTTAAATATTATTAATATTATTTTAGTTTTTTCATTTGAATATTCACACCGGACTCTAAGACATAAATAAATAAATATAATCATTTATCCATAAAATTGAAATTTATAATAAAAAACCAATTTGCTTGTATACATATGGTGAATGCATCTGTTAGATTTGTCGATAAACTTCCATATAAGTCCTTTACGATCTTCGTGCTCAAACTTTGCCGTGTACGTTTTCACCTTTCATCATTCTTAATCCATTATGTGTACTTTTATTTTTCTTATTAAATGTGTATACATTAAAATGCTCTTCTTCTTATCATTTTTCACGGTCAATTTTTGTGGTTAAAGTTTTTACAAAATTTTGCTCTGTTGTTTAATTTTCTTATTTATTTATTTTTTATTTCATAATAATTTTTTTTTTAAGTTTTGTAGGTTTATTTTATTTTTCATTAAATAAAGGTAAATTTACACCACATAGATTGACTAGGTGGCTTCAACTTGCCTTAAAGGGAAACCAAGTTTGTTAGCCATCTGTCCACATTGTAAGCCATCCAAAAACAATAAAGTCTTAATCTCTCTAGCCAAGCTAGATATGTCTTGTTTCATGTCCATACACTACATATTTATCTAAACTAATATTTGCATAACAGAAGTTAAAAGCTATCTGCATGAAACAAACATATGCATAGGTAAGAGTCTATCCCTTCTTCTCTTTCGACGCAATTTCAATAGGTGCCAGATCCTTGGCTGATGCCCCAGGCATCTCATTTAGTTCCAGTATGCAAGGAATGTGGCGGTCAATTCTATCGAATCTGATGTCTTGTTTATGAAGCTGGGATATGATTTTCTGCAAATCCTGTTTGTAACTCGACATACCTTGGAGTGTCATTGCCATTCCCACATAAATCTGTTCCATTGCTTTGCCTAATAAACTCTTCATTAACCAATAGAGGTAAAGCATTTGTTTGAACTACGTAATTCTTCCTCAGGTGTTGCACGGATCCGAGACTAAAGTCCTCTAGTTGTCCATGTCCTCCTCTGTCTCACTGCCTTGTTTTATTTCCTCCTCCCACTCTTCTAACAGTTTACGGATTCCTTCATCTGTGCCCTCATAGTAAGCCTCCTCATAGTAAGCCTCTACTGCTTCAGCGATAAGGTGTTGTATCGGCTTCCTGCCCCTTCGAGGTTCTGACGTGCTTGGCTCTTTGTCTTTCCTAGTTTCCGGGTCTCTCCTTCCACGACCGTGTTCCCTTGCAGGTTGAGCCATGTCCAGATTTCCTGAACCCTTATGACAACAACGGTTTGTTAAACCAAAACAAAGCACTGCAGCTTGGGACCTTTTCTGAATTATTTTTCCAACACTATGCGCCACCCCTTTCTTCTCCTCTCCTCTTGCTCTCTCGGCCTCAGAGTTGGGGTGGTCCATAGACCGAACCCGGTAATGGGGTGGTCCATAGGCCGAACCCGACAATGGGGTGGCCCATACGCCGAACTCGCTGTCGCTCCCCTTTTCCAAGCCCCATAACTTTCGTTCACATGCAGGTTAGCCTTCCCTTGCCCAAGCCATTCACGCAGTCTCCTCCTCCTCCTTACAGTTTTCTAGGAAGAAATTAGGTCCCTTTCCCCCTCTGCCTAGGGAGTAATAGCTTTGCCTCTCAATTTCACCCATTTAGCTTTCCAATCGGGGTCTCCGACCTTGCCATTGTCTTGAGAGGAATTCTGGTTAACCCAACACTTACTTTGCCTGCAATTATAATGTCTACTTCCCATGCAACTTATCGACTACTCCCCCCTCCTTGCTTCTTCCATCTCATTGCCCTCACCCATTTGCTTGCAACAGTTAGCCTCGCCCCAAGCGCGGTTTAAGGAGCCCGGTATTTCCAAACACGACAGCATGAGATTATCCCCCCAGCGACCATAGGCACTACCCAACTGGCAAATGATACAAACGCAGAACGAGGCACTTGCCAACAATTGCCTTCCCCATTTCCACCAACAGTTCTCTATCCCCGAGGAATTCTTCCTATTTAACCTCCTCTCTCCCCAGCGAGACCCCAACCATAACATAATTACAGTGGAGGAGCGAGGCCAAATAACACACCCGGTTCAATTGGCGTTCGTTGTCGAGCTTTGAGTCACATGTTCCGTCTCCATCCCGAGCCACCACAACACCACCTTCCACCACAATCATACACTCTAACAATGCTCGCATCCCTACCTTGCCTTCCTTTATTCCTCACCTCACCTCCTGTCTCACCATCTTTCCCACCACCCTAGCATGCATTCATGCCAAGGGTCGCCACACCCATTGCCTTGAGCATGTGGGGGGTGACGGTACTATTTTCAGAGGTACCGCTCATTAATAAGACAAGGCTGTCCCAACTGTCGGCCTGCATCCTGATCGAGGTTTGTTTATGTTTTAATTAAGTTGATACATATAATTATATTGATTTTTTTTTAAAATAATTTTAAATTTATTATTGATCATTTATTTTATATAATTAAATTAATAAAATGATTTTTGTCATTTTTATAAATTAATTCACTATTTATAATTTGCATGGAACTAATAAAAGAATATTCATGTGCCCAAATTTAATTTTTAAAATTGATTTACTGTCTATAATTTGATGGAATTAATAAAAGAATACTCACCTACTGAATTTCATTTTTTTTAAAGTTAATTTATTTTCTATAATTTGATGGAATTAATAAAAGAATACTCACCTACCGAAATTCATTTTTTTAAAGTTAATTTACTATCTATAATTTGCATGGTATTAAAGCCCCAATGGGGTTGGGAGAAAAAAAGGTATGGGCTTTGACTCCTAACAGACGAAATTGGGACAAATGACGCGAGATGGTAGGTGGGAGGGCAGTCACGCCAAGTGGCACTGCTTGGATAGAAGTCTCGAAAAGGGAACATTCCTTATATTCGCTGAAGCCATCAAATTTGGTATTATGCTACTTGTTATGGGAGTGAGGGTGCATAGTCTCAATCTGAATGAGTATGCACATGCTTGTCACCTGTGCATGCCCACTAGCTTGGTTAGTTTTGTTGCAACAAGGGAAATTCACAAGGGTGGGTATGTTTGCAAAGTGGTATCGGTTCGAGTGAAGGTTAACGTTGTGTGGGATCCTCGAGAATGGGTTTGAGGGAACATTTTGGATGCGTCTGTGTTACAAAATGAAGGCATGACAATGAACAATCATGAAGAAGTGCTCAGGCTTGGGTGGCACCACCGTGTCATAAGCGACAATTGGGTAAGTGAAGGTCTCTCTGCAATTTTGAATTATCCCTTGTATTTCTTTCCTGGTATGTGTTTGGTTTTTTTTCCTCTATTCCTTTCGTGGGAGTGTGTTGTTCTAGGTCAAATTTATGTTTTTGGAGGTTAGGAAGGATGCGGTGCATTGGCCCCATCCATTATAGGTTTGGAAAAGATCCCTATGCAAGAGCTGATGATAATTGAACTTGTGCTCGGGCATCCCTATGCAAGAGCTAATGATAATTGAACTTGTGCTTAGTGTTTTGGTTGTGGGGGTGGTTACAACATCTCTTAGATGCTTGAGTCTCCCCTAGTGAGCTAGAGAGGCCAAAGATGTTGGCGTAGATTGGGCGTCATGTATTCTCAGAAGTTCTGATGTCCTGGCATGGTGGTGGACATGCTAAGACAACATGGGCGAACTAGGCATGGTGCAAGCCCTTGGGGCCAACCTAAGGGGAGAGGATATGCAGGAGGATGCAACAGGGGGTGTAGGCATCGAGGGTGATGTTGCCCAGGCTCGTGCCTAGTTTCCGAGCCATGTAGAACAACCACCCACACTTGCCTCCAATGTTGAGAAACTACTAGTCAACTTAGCGAGCTTAGAGGTCATCAGCCAACAAAGATATGCGAACCGTAATGAAACAATTGCATACATTAACTTGATGTCCAGTTCAATCAGGGTGATACATTGGACAAGTTAATTTCCATTCGGCGAAGCCAACGTCGTTCCAATGAACGGTTGGACGATATAGAAGCCCTGCTAGTGCATATTGACTTCCACGTCCAGAAATGCCATGGCCCTCTAAGGGCTCTAGGTGCTAGTCATGCACCTCCCTCTCCTCCTTAAAATGTTATCCGCTCACTGTTTTTTAGTCTTACTTGTATTTCGGGCCGTCATGCTTTTTTGCCTCTGTAACAAATTGCATTATTAATTGTTTTTATATCGCTTTCCTAGCTAACAAATTCTCTCAGAGTGAAACCAGAAGAGTCAGAGTGAAATTAGAGTGAAACTAGAAGAGTAAGAGGTACCCAGGTTGTAAACTGTCTCTTTTTGATAAATTAATGAAAGTGTTTTGGCCGACAAAAAAATAAATTTTGCATGGAATTAATAAAAGAATATTCACCTTCCCAAATTAATTGGCTTTCGTGATATATAATTCTATGCTCCACCAAGTTGGCTTCCTCACTTAACAAGTCAACCTAAATCTCATCATGTTGAACTCAAAAGTACTGACTCCAACCACTATATATAACAAAGATACTTAACTTGTTTAGGAGTGATCTGATTCACGAAGATCATCTGCAATTCGAACATCAGAAAAGGAATGCAAAGGGGTCATTAATGGAAGTCTTTTGGATTCTCTATGAAGAAACTAATATAGAGAAGGAGGGAATGGATCCTTGGAGGTCGAAAATTCTGTCTTTAATGCAACTACAGGGCCGAAGGTACAAACCTACTTTAGAAGTACAAGTGCAGGTCAAAATTCTTGAAGGATCAGACTCACGTTGACGTAAAGGAAAGAAGCTAATACATGGAAGCTGATTTGGTGGAAGGAATTTATGTTTTGGTCAAAAAGGGTCTTGGTTGTCTCAATCTGATTTGAATATATAATGAAAGAGTTTGACTAGATTTTTCTCTTCTTAGAGGTTTTGCCTTGGCTAAGTTCCTATATCTTGTGTTCTCTTGTTGTCTTTGAAGTTTTAGCAATTGTCTTGATGATAAACATATAATAAAAAAGAAGAAGAAGTAAGAATTAATCACAAGAAATTGTCAAGTAAAAGAGATGATTTAATAAGAAGCTCTAACTATGCTGCCCTAGATTTCTCAACATGGTATCAAACAAAGGTTCGTTCAAGTCTCCTAGAAGAATCAAAAGCAATTTATGGGCACAACAATAAGCCCTATACACAGTCATTAGGAAACAAGCAATTCAAAGAAGTTTCAAGAGGTTGCTTCAAAGGTCCGAATAAATGATAAGACAACTCTCTCAAGGTTGAGCTCCTTGAGATAGAAATTGAAGTCCTAAACATCATCCTTGTAATCTGAAATCTCTCCAGAAAACGGTCTGAAATACTGTGCATCCTCAAAAAATTCAAAAATCTTTTGTGTTGTTGAAATATGGCAACAAGAATATTTCAATTTAATTTGTCCTTGAATTAAATTGTGAATTAAAATCGAATTTAGTCTTAACAACTACTTGCAAATAATTAATTAATTTATTTTAAATTAATTAGTTGGAGAAATTCCAGTTAGAAGTATTTCTGAAGGCATGCAAGAGTTATCCCTTAAATTAAGGAGATAAGATTGAGTTATATTTGAGTTATAATTATTTAACCCAGTTTACTGATTAAGTCTAGTTAAATTAGTTCCAAACTGTTTGAGGAACTAATAGTGAGTTAATAGTGAGTTAATGCATTAATGCACTCAACTAGTGCTTCTCCTGTCTCCAGTTAATTGAAGATTCCCTCATCAGAAACCCATGCATGTCTATTTTGAGAAAGACCCAGTTGAGATTAATGTTCAAGGACAATGTACTATCAGTTGCATGTGTTTTCTCCTGGAGAAAGCTCATGCATGCAGTCAAGGATTTATCCTTGAGGATTGCGCAGTTTTGAAGGAGGTTTTCCACTTGGTAATAGGTGAATCATCCACAAGGAACAATGCAAGGAAATAGGAGCTTGGAGGGTAGAGAGGAACGCTGGAGAGAAGCCAAGATTGCTTGTGAGCATCAATGAGGATTGTACTGAGAGCTAGCTAGCTATGAGAGCTAAGGCTTTGTATAATTCCTATGTATTTCCACCATGCATGATAATACAATAGTGTGAGGTTTTTAGCTAAGGCTTTCCCCAAAGTATTTTCATGTGAATTGTGCCATTGATTCTTCTTCTTCTGGTTATATTGTTTAGCTCGATCTTTAAGATTCCGTAAATTGATAGTAGAAGTAGGTTATAGTATTCTTTTTTGATTTATATTTCATTATCGAGTTAACTTATCATAGATTTTCTACATGGTATCAGAGCAAGATTTGTAGAAAATTCTGCATGGTATCGGAGCTGTGAACAATATACTGAGAAGAGAATTCGAAGTTTGAAGTTTGGGGTTGCAGGTGCAAATCGAATTCATATCATACTTCAAGGTTGGCCAATGGCATTCTATGGCTTGAGACTTGAGTATGCCTTGGAAGTTAGCTCGAATTACATAGCATGGAAAGATAGAATGGAGCCTGTATTAGAAGACAATGGCTTGAAGGAATTCATTGATCAATAAATCCCAAAGCCAGCTTCAACTAATGCACAAGAGTTGGTTGAGTGGAAGAAGTGTGTGGCGAAGGCGAGACAGATCATCCTTGAGGGAGTTCGAGACCATATTGTCTCGAGTCTCCATGGGAAGGATACTCCCTTTTCAATGTGGAAGACATTGAAGGACCTTTACCAGAACAGTAGTGATCAGAGGAAACTCGAGCTCAAGGATAAGCTTCAAAGAATCAAGATGGATATGGGCGATACTATTTCACATATCTGAAAAAGCTCACCACTTGCAGAGATGAGCTTGGCAATGTGGCAGTGACTACTGCCGATGATGATATGGTGAGCCTCGCTCTCCTTAGCCTTCCAAAGAGTTGGAATATCTACTAGGACTCTATGAATGAAAGGGAGAAATTGATGGATTGGGAACAACTATGGTCGGATCTTATGCAGGAGGAGATCAGGAGGAGCACACGAGATGGTTCTTCATCTAAGAATGATGATGAAGAAAATATGGCCTTAGCAAG
This sequence comes from Pinus taeda, assembly GCA_000404065.3. Lineage (NCBI taxonomy): Eukaryota > Viridiplantae > Streptophyta > Pinopsida > Pinales > Pinaceae > Pinus > Pinus taeda. The sequence continues at coordinate 160,105 of APFE030253016.1, read as the reverse complement.
TAAGGGAAGGAAAGGGAAGGGGAAGGCTTCCCATTTGAAATCAAATTCTTCTCATGGAGGGAAGAAGAGTGACATGTCTAAAGTAAGATTTCTTAATTGTCACAAGATGGGACATTATGTGACTAATTTCCCATCGAAGAAGTCCAAAAAGGGATCCTCAGAAGGATCGGAAGGTGAGGCATTAGCCTCTCAATTCGAAATGGACTTTACCCTCATTGCATGCATAGTGTCATCGATGATGGGTTGTGTCTGGTATCTTGACAATGGAGCCTCATTCCACATGACCGGTGATAAAAATTTATTTAGTGCCTTGGAGGAGAAAGACCTCAAGATGCGCATAGAGATGGGTGACAATGGAAGGTATAGTGTTTCAAGAGTGGGCATGGTTGCTTTTCAGAGGGAGCATGGAGCTCCTCTCACCTTGACAGATGTGATGTATGTGTCTAGAATGAAGAAGAACTTGGTATCAGTCGCGATGATGGAGGACAAAGGCTATGATGTTGTCTTCAATAAAGGAAAGGCGTTCCTAAGACACATAGCCAGGGGTCAGACCAAGAGGATAGGGATTCAGGTGAAGAATCTCTATAAACTAGAGGTAGATGATTGTGAAAAATTGAGTACAAAAGCATAATTGGTGCAAAGCCAAGATATTGGTGAGTTGTGGCGCAAGCAGTTGGGCCATTTGCATCATGGGGCTTTGAAGATAATGCAGTAGATATCTACAAGACTTCCCAAAGGTAAACTTGAGCAAGTTGACACATGTAAAGGTTTCACCTTGGGAAAGTACACCAAGTCTTCCTTTCATGATCGAGACAATCGAGTAGAAGCAATCTTAGAGTGAGTTCATGTTGATTTGCGTGGACCATTCTTGATGACATCCACAACGAAGCAAAGGTATTATGTGATTTTCATTGATGATTATTCTCGTAAATGCTAGATTTATTTCATTCAGAAGAAGGACCAAACCTTCTCAAACTTTTGTGAGTTCAAAGCTTTGGTCGAGAAATAATCAAGAAAGAAGATCAGGCCCTTGAGAAGTGACAACAGTGGACAATATGTCTCTCAATAGTTTAAGGACTTTTGTGCAACGAAGGGAATTAAACGAGAGTTGGCGGCACCTCATAACCCATAAAAAAATGGGGTGGCCAAAAGGAAGAACAGAACTATTGTAGGGGTAGCATAGGCGATGTTGCACGACCAAGGCCTACCACTTCATTTGTGAGCTGAGACATGCAACACAATGACCTATTTGTATAATAGAAGCCCGCAACGCATACTTTGAATGAAGACACAAGAGGAAGCTTTCTCTGGTAAGAGACTAGATGTGGGTCACTTCAGGATCCTTGGCTCATCGGTATATTTCCATGTGACAAAGGATGCACGGAAGTAGCTTGAGCCGATAATCAAGTTAGGGATACTTGTGGGGTACACTAATACACCCCACAACTATCGAGTGTACTTGCATACCATTCAGAGGTCAATGGTTCGCAGAGATCTCAAGTTTGATGACCATAAGGCCATGAGAGCTTCCCTTGAGAGGGAGCTCCAACTACAAGTTGTGGAGGAACTGTTGGTTCCTAAGGATAAGGAGCCTCAGACTGATGCGAAGCAGCCGCATGCAAAGGATCCAAGGGTGGAGACATCCACTCAAGCAGAGTCTTCCAAAGATGGACGAAAGCACACAAGAGAAGTTGACAGATTGTTTTCGGATGTGGGAGAGAATGTGGGAGAACCATCTTCTTAGTGCAAATAGAGGAGGTCACCTGAGAGGTACACTAGATACATGGCCTTTGTTAGGGAATGTGTTGATACTGAGCCATCTTCCTTGGAGGAAGCTATGTAGCAGCCAATTTGGGTTGATGCTATGGTGGAGGAGTATGACTCCATAGTTCGTAACAGTGTTTGGGATGTGCTTCCAAGACTGGAGAACAAGTCAGTTGTGAGTTCCCTTTGGCTTTACAAGGTAAAGAAAGTTGTTGATGGTAGTGTGGAGAATCATAAGGCAAGATTTGTGGCTCGTGATTTCTCACAAGTCGAGGGGATTGACTATGATGTGACTTTTCCTCCTGTAGCAAGGTACTCATCTATCATATCGATGTTGTCACTATCAACACAGATGGGTTGGAAGATCCATTAGATGGATGTGAAGACTGCATTCCTCAATGGCAAGATTGAGGAAGAGGTGTACATAGAGCAACTAGAAGGTTTTGAGACCTTCGATCATGAGTCAAGCACCTCGTGCTTGGTACACCAGGATAGACAACTACTTCACCGGGTTGGGCTTCACAAAGAGTGAAGTAGATGCGAACTTGTACCACATCATGGTGAAAGGTAAGAAGTTGATCATTGTACTTTATGTTGGTGATCTCATACTGATAGGTGATGATCAGTTGATCATGTCTTGCAAGGAGGACCTTGCAAGACAATTCTAGATGAAAGACATGGGTTTCATGCATTACTTCCTTGGCATGGAAGTATGGAAGAAGGATGGGGAGTTGTTTGTGTCTCAAGGCAAGTATGTCAGCGAGATACTCAGGAGATTCCACATGGAGAAGTGCAAGCCCATGCAAACTCCTCTAGCAGGTAACTAGAGGAAGGAGGATGCTACTTGAGGAAAAGTAGTAGAGGCTACTGTGTACAGGCAGCTTGTGGGTTCACTAATGTACTTAGTGAACACACGACCACATTTGTGCTATGCTATGAAAAAGTTGAGTCAAGTTATGGTTCAACCTACCAATATGTTTTGGAAGGTGGAAAAGCATGTATTGAGATACCTCAGAGGCATATCTCAGTATGGATTATGGTACAAACAGACAGAGGGAGTGAAGCTATAGCGCTTCACTGATGCAAATTGGGTAGGAAGTCCATCAGATCAGAAGAGCACATCAAGAGGGATTTTCAACCTTAGGTCAGTTGCAGTTTCTTAGTACATCAGGAAACAAAGGTTGGTTGCACTCAGCTCAGTAGAGGCCGAATACATGGCTTCAAGTCAGGCAGCATGTGAGGCCATCTAGATGCGGAAAATTCTAGTTGGGTTGTTTGATTAGAGGATGGATCCAACTATGATCTATTGTGATAATCAAAGTTGTATCAATATCTCTGAGAATCTAGTATTTCATGATAGGTCCAAGCACATCGACATCCGGTATCATCATCTCAGAGACTGTGTAGCGAAGAGGATCATGTTGCTGTAATATATTTCGACTGAGGAGCAAGATGCTGACATTTTGACAAAGGCATTGTCAAAGTGTAAATTCGAGTTCCATAGAGAATAGGATCGAGGTAGCAGATAATCCCTTTCTTGTTGATAGGGAGTGTTGAAATGTGGCAACAAGAATATTCCAATTTTAATTTGTCCTTGAATTAAAATTGAGAATTAAAATTTGAATTTAGTCTCACCAGGTGCTTGAAAAATAAGTAATTAATTCATCTTGAGTTAATTAGTTGGAGAAATTCAAGCTAGAAGTCTTTCTGAAGTCATGCAATAGTTATCCCTTAAATTAAGGAGATTATCCCTTAATTAAGGAGATAAGGATGAGTTATATTTGAGTTGTAATTAGTTAGCTCAGTTTACTAAGTTAAGTCCAGTTAAATTAGTTCCAAATTTTTGAGGAACTAATTTTCAATTCAGTCAGTTAATGCATGCATGCATCCAACTAATGTACTCCAGATAACTGAAGATTCTCTCATCAGTAACTCATGCATGTCTATTCAAAGAAAGATCCAATTGAGATTAAAGACAGGGACAATGTACTATCAATTGCATGAGTTTTCCTATAAACAAAACTCATGCATGCAGAAGGAATTCATTCCTTGATTATTGCGCAATTTTACAAGGTGTGAGATTAGTGTGAGTGATTAGTGTTACACTTGGTAACAGATGGATCGCCCAGGATAAACAACGCAAGGAAATAGGAGCTTGGAGGGAAGAGAAGAAGGCATATGAGCAGTCTATTTTGTTTGTGAGCATCTGTGAGGGATTGTACTAAGAGTTGGTTAGCTGTGAGAGCTAAGGCTTTGTGTAATCCTAATATATTTCCACTTGTATGATAATACAGATAGTGGGGTTTTTAGCTGAGGTTTTCCCCTGAGTATTCTTCTGTGTTTCGTGTGCATTGATTCTTCTTCTGGTTATATGTGTTCAGCTTAATCTTTCTCAAATCTTTTAAGCTTCCGCAAAATTGATTGTAGAAGTAGATTAAAATATTTTCCTAATAGTTATATTGCATTATCAAGTTAATCTACAGTCAGAATTTCTACATTTTTCTCACCCTTTCTCTAGATTTCTCTCGTATTTCCTTTGTGGATGGAAATTTTTTTCCTTTTCTAGATCCAAATCTCCAATTTCCCATGTTTGTTGTGAATCTCTATGTAATTTCCACGCTCTAATATTTCTCTATGAAAGAATGTTTGTTGTTTTCTTTTCACAATTGAATTTAGAAATTAAACTATTTTTTGACAGCATAGGCTCAATAGAGCCCTTGAGCCATATGATTCACCATTAATACCATTAATAAAAGTTGGTAAGGGCACTGGCGGGTTAGCTTTTTAATGCCTCAATCGAGCCTTTGAGCTTGATGGAGCCAATGGTTAACCACATATGCCACTCAATTAAAGGTTACTTTAATGCTCGATCTAACAATTTGAATTTTGAATTTAAGCACTCGATCAAGCTCTTGAATTCCTAAAAATTACAATTTCAATGCCTATTTTGTATATTTCTCGACAACCCCATTTTATACCATATCAGATTTAGGGCACCAATTGTCCTTAAGTGGGAAGAGTTGATCACATTGGATTCATTAAAGAATCCTCTATCCAATGGAATATGAATTTGACACTTTCAAATTCATATGATACTTTTCATCTAGTTTCTTTTAAATTTCTTTTAAACGTAATAATTGAAATTTTTTTGGACAGTTTCAAAGGGGCTAAATAAAACATCAATAATATAAAATATACACAACAACAAAAAATTCAAAAATACCACTATATTCATTTATGAGTCCTCTTGAAAAGGGTACTATTGGTTTTTCAATTTATTTAAAGAGTTGAAAAAAATCTTATGTGAACACATGTGTCTCCAAAATGCAATTGAAATATTACTTTGCCAACTTCGAAAAATAATAAAAAAAAATTACATAAAAGAATAAAATATATAATATGAAAACTTGTTCTCTCCATGTAGATTGTGCTCATATTAATATATATATATATATATATTATATTATATATATATATATATTATTTATATATATATTTTAAACTTTTGGACTAGTTATACTAGTGAACCACACATACCTCTTAAGTTTTGTGCAAAATTTTGCAAAGACATATTTTGCCTTTTAATGGATTTAGAGATGTACGACACTAAATTTTTTTGCAAAAAATATATTAGGACAAAAACATAATTCTCCACATATTATTTTTTTACTCCGAATCAAAATTCATAATTCTTATATGAATTTTGGCGGGCACAATTTGATAAAAGAGGAAAAACTTGAAATTCCATCACCACATTTAACCCAAAAGTGTAACCCATCATCATGCTTTCTCCCACCTAAAACATTTTGAAACACCAAGTGCGAGGCTTGTGTCCCACACTTTTCTCCTTAAAAAAATGAGAAAGAGTCTCTTTTATGGGCAATACATTGTGTTTAGGAACATATCATTTTAATAAATTGTGGTTTATAAATTTAAACTTTAGCATTTTCCATTTTTATATAATCTTTCATAAAGAATGGTTTTTTTATTAATTATCATCTTACCTAAATTAATAAAATGGACTCCTTTTATCTTCATCCAATCATATTTCTTTATAACAATTTATTTTTTAATTCAATTTTATTTAATTAATTTTAATGATATTTATATTTTTATATTTTTGTCTTATTAAAAATTTTATTACAATATATTATATAGTTATTTTCTTCTTTCCTATAAAATTGTATCCATTGTATCTATATTTTAAATGTGCATAATATACTTTAAAAACTTATTATTAATGCTCCCTAAAATCTCGTTAACCTTTAAATCCTCTAGGTCCTAATTAACTCCCTAAACATACATTAACCCCATTCCCTGAAGCCTTTTAACCCCTAAACCCTTAAGAAATAACCCCTTATTCCTAAGCCCATAAACTAATTAACCCCTAACTCAACCTAACCCCTTTATCGACCATAACCATACTAATCAAATAACATTTCTCCACATCAAGATGACAACATAGGTCAAATATCTCCCAAAAGAATATAAACATTTACAACAAAAATACAATACAATTTACAATACAAAGACATACAACCTAAAATACAATATACATATAAACATTTACAAAAACAATCTACAAAATATATATAGACCAAAGTTTGGTCTCAGTGGACATTAACCATCATCATCATCGTAATGAATAACTTACTAATGGATGATATTCATGCTCACCTTCACCATGTCCATAGTCTCTACAATGTCTTTTAGTTAGTTTTATTAGAAGTCACTTTATCTTCAAGTCCTTGCATCTTTTACAACGGCAATAACATTTTCGATCCTCCAAAGCCCCCAATGTCGATCCCACATCTCCTTATCCTCCTTGAGGAATGTTATGTGACGTTCCTCCTCACCAAACTTTGCCTACAACCTTTCAAAATAGTTGCAAGTAATATAGCAACTATGTCAAAGCTATGTGATATTCGGGCCTATCTTATTATATTATATATATATATATATATATATATATTAGTTATATATCTCATATTTTATAATTTAGTTTAAATCAACGTAAGTGTCCTAAATTAGACATTGTCCAATGGAAATAATTCATTAATGGTGGAATTTTCTTTTATACAACGATTCCCTGACATTCATTGGATATTCAACCAAACATCAGATATTTGAATTTAAAGGAACATTTGCCGAATATTCGATGACCATTAAGATTTAAAAAATAAAAATAAAAAAATTAACATCTAACAATTTTTTCCAATTTAATCCTTTTTATTCACTCGTGTGTATTAGTGCACCCTCCCAAGGGGAGTATGATAATTATATTCCAATTGTACTATGTAGTCTCCCACCCAATTTATGTTTGTATCACCATCTATTTTCCCAAAAAATGAGATAAATGAGATAGTTTAGGAGTTGCTAGCCATGATTTCATCCACCCTAGTGTCATCCCTTAATCGTCACTAGTTGGCATGCTCCTCAAGAAAGAAGGAACTAGATGTATGTGTCTTTACTAATAGTCAAGGATAAGTTTCTCATTCCAATAATTGATGATATTTTGGATGAGCTCAATATTGCTTAATTCTTCACTAGACTCTATATTCACTTGGGCTATAACCAATTTCACATGAAGTAGATGGAATATTCTTGAAGAAAATTTTCACGCTCATGAAAGCCATTACAAATTCTTGTTGATGCCCTTTGGCCTTTTCCCATGCACCTTTCACCTTCTAGAGTTTCATGAAAAAAATATTTCAACCCTTTTTGTGCTATTTTGTCATTGTCCTTTTTGATGGCATCTTGGACTATAGAAAAACTTGGCAAGCCCATGTTGCCCATGTGGATTAGGTCTTAAAACTAGTTTTTTATCATCAACTCTCTCTCAGGAAGTTCAAATGTGCCTTTAATGTCTCTAAAGTGGAATATTTGGCCCATATTATTAGTTATGATGGTGAAGTTATGGATTCACAATTAAAGCGATGAAAGATGGGCCTTTCCCAAAAAATATTAAAAGTTTAATATTTTTTCATGATCTCACTCACTATTACAAAGAGCTTTTAAGGAGTTATGGTAAGTTGCAATTGCCCTCATAGCCTTGCTTAAAAATATGCTTTTAGTTGGAATGAAACTATAGAAAGGGCCTTCTAGGACTTGAAGAATGTTACGTGTAAAATCCTAGTACTTGTTTTTCCTAACTTCACTAAGGCCTTTATATTAGAATGTGATGCCTTCGGTAAAGGAATTGGAACAATACTCATGCAAGAGGAACAACCACTAGATTTTCCTAGTAAAAAACTATAACATAGGAACTTGGGTGAATTTATTTATGAAAAAAAGATTATGGTTATATTCCATTTTGTGGATATGTAACATCCACACTTTTTAGGGGAATGTTTCTCAACTAAACTAATTATTATAGCTTGAAATACTTCTTAGAGGAAAGGATTTCATACTTAGAGCAACAAAAATGGGTCACAAAAATGTTGTCATATAACTATAGTATAATTTATAAGAAGGGTAAGAGTAATTTGATAGAAAATGCTCTCTTTCAGAACCATGAAGAGGAAGCATCCCTCTTTTCTCCCTACTTCATAGTAACAAACTTTTTGACTAGAATCTATAATGAATCATTAGCAGAACCCACAATTTTTAGCATGACATAACAACTTCAAATAGAACCCCATCCCTATTAGGGCTACACTTGGAAAAAAAAAAAAAAAAAAAACTTTGCTATAAAAGGAATCTTTATTTAAAAAAGTAGCATACATGTAAGTCATGGTTGTTATCTAAACTACATGCCTCTTCCACAATAAATCATTTACAATTTCATAAAACATGTGAAAGGATCAAACATTCATTTGTTTGGGAAGAAATGGAAAAGGACATCCACACCTTTGTGGTAGAATATGAAATTTATTTTCGCAAAATTGTAAACAACCAAGATTCAATCTGTGACTTACCGAAAATTATCCCAACAATTTCACCAACATGCCAAGCCTTGCTTATTTGAAACGAAGGTGTGATTTCTATTTTTCAACTTTGTTATAACTAATGTACACAGGAGGGGAAGTCTGCAAGTTTGAACCTGCGACTTCCTAGCTATAAGACAAGTGTTTTAACCAATGTGCTGAATGATAAACCTTGTAAATGGGGGAAATATAATATTATTTTGATATTGCAATATTTTCCCAAGCCCAAAATATCATAACTGAATCGTGGATCAAACTTTCAACCTTCAATATATTAACAAAACCTTTTACCACTGCACCATAGAGGTTGTGTTTTGGAACCCTATGCATAGTTTTGCATTTTATTGTAGGTTTATATTGCTATGCCAAGTTTAAAACCAAAAACCAAAAATTGGGAAGGCCAAAATTGAACTCAAGACTTGGTGTATAACATTACAGTACTTTACCATTGCGCTAGAGGTTCATTGTATGATAGAATGGCTAGAAATAAGCCCTATTGAGGGCCACTTATCTATGTATTTTTTGTAAATAGGGGATCATCAAAGCCATTTTTAAAGTGACCCGAGGATAGAGAAAGACTAGATATGTACATTGTAATTTCTGTAGGATACCAGTGTGCCAAGGTGTTGTTTTTGGATAGAGTTTGTAAGCCATTTAGTTTTTTTCAGAGACATAAGAGGTGTAGAATGGAAAACTAAGGTAGTTGCAAACATTTTTCAAGTAAATGGAGAGTAGGAGGAGCTTGAGATCAGTGCCACATTCTTCCTATAGATGGTGATAACATTTTGTTGCAGAATTAAGTTCCATAGTGATGCAACAAAGCATATGAGATGCTTCACATTATAATAATAGAATGGTTAAGCAGTTGAATGGTCTTGACAGCGTAGCTCAAATTAGGTGAACGTAGTTATTAATTTGGGTTTTTTTTCTTATTACTACTCATTTCTTCATGTATTTCTTATAAATGCTCATTAAGTTTCATAATTTAAACTAAGTTGACTCACACATAAAGATTAATTTCAATCAATCATATATTTTTGGATCATCAGATCTAATTTTCATATTCCAAACTAGTCTTCCAAAACTATATGAAGAAGGTTCCATTTTGTTGGAGTCCAAGGCCATCCTTAACAAAAGAGAGGGTCATTCCAAACAAAGAGAGAATTGTCTATGCTAGCACACTATCTAAGAGGTCCTAATATGATGGAAGGATACACTATTCATGGATGCAACATGGGAACCAATATATATCCTTTAAAAATTTCCTCAGCTTTAGCCTTAAGGTAATGTTGCTTTATAAGGGGGAGAACATGTTAGATTCCTACCCTACCCTTCTTAACTGGATAGGTTTTTATATATGATTGGTTAATATGTATTAAATTTTCCGTAAATCGACACAATATTTCAATGTGAAAAGTTTAACATTGGAATATATTTCTTTGTTTTATGAATATAAAAAAAAAAAATGATTTATTCCTCATTTGATTGGAGGAGAGAGGCATACATCATGACCCAATATTTGTGCCCTATATGGGGTAGAAGGATGACGACAGTAGCTAAGAGATATGATTTCCATTGTCAGTGCCATGTGGAATGCTTGTCCTTTTGTAATAATTATGATATTATATCATAATAATATTGAATTAAGAAAGTTATGTTGTGAAATTGATGCAGCTGCTACAAAATCCATCTGGGAGATATGATGAAGTATGGTTAGGAGATATGGTTTATGCTTCCAATTCCATGTGGAATACTTGTCTTTATGCAATAAATATGATATTATATTGTAATAATATTGAATTAATAAAATGATGATGTGAAATTGATGCAGTTGCTAGAAAATTCATCTCCTGCGAGCTCAAACTTGCAACTCCATCTTTTTTCATTTTTTGGTTGTTTCTTTCTTTTCTTTTGTTGGGTTTCATATTCATTCCAAAAAAAGAAAAAAAGACATCGAATTTAATTGAAGATGGAAAAATTTGTAGCATTTATTTTTATAGTTATTATTGGTGCAACAACCAGCATGCCATCTCTTGTGATGGGATGCAATAGCCACCATTATCCTCCTACTAGAAGAACTCCTAGCATCCCAAGTAGTTGAAGTATCCCTATAGGTTAGGAATCTCATCATATCCTATGGAAGCACTAAAACTAGGAGTTTGCATCGATTTTTTGGGGGGCTTGGTGCACAGAGGCATTGGAGACCCTGTTGTGAATTAGTGATGCCCATTGTTGGCAGGCCTCTTGGAGTTGTGGGAAACACTTTTCTTATGTATAACTATCTATGCCAATCTACTCAACATCAATGTCATCCTACCACTAGCTTTGCAACCTTTTGTTCAATGCATCCTTACTCCTTCTCCAAAGTTAACATGCCCACCTCTCAATTAGGAAAGTAAATGGCAATCCATGTCATTACTCACTCTAACATTTCAATGGTTTAAAATATATCCATTTCCTTTGTTTTAGCTTAAAAGGTGTGGATATAGTATATTGTACATTGACTTGCCCACAAATTTTTCATGTCGATTCACCGAGTTTGTCCTAAATAATATTTTACACTTTGGTCCTTGAATTTTATCATTATCATTTTTTAAATAATAAAGAGGATTAATGATTTTCTTGGTTACATGTGATGAGAAGGGCATTGTATATGTGTGTCAAATGATAAACCTACTTTTCCTTGGTAGTTAGATTATAATATCCTTATGAAATTATTTTATCAATTTTTTTTGCTTTGATATAATATATCTCACAATTCATGTATAGATCATATTAAATCGATGCACAAGCATTGTTGTGGGATAATCATTTATTTTGTAGGTGATGATAAACGCAATTTCAGACTAAAGTATCTAATTAATATAACCATATTCCTCACAATTTTAATCATTCGTTTAAAATTCAAGAGTATTTGATAAATTTTAAGAGTCTTTGATATTTCAAGAAACTCCAGCACATCCTGTAAAAGATAAAGCGATTTAATAAAATTGAGGTTCTTTTACATTTAATATATAATTAAGAAATTAAGACATGGGCATATGGTCAACTATAACAATGACCAATGTTAATTAGCCAAAGACATTACAACATATTTTTTATAAACCCCAAAAAAACCATCTATTTTTATTACCTTGGGGACATATGTGATTGGTTGAGATGTATTAAATGTTGGACGTAATGGAGAAAGCTAAACTTAGATAAATGTTATGATGATGATAGGATTGAGACTCTAATCTTAGACCTCAAATCCTACTATCTAGGGAGTGGTTGAAACCACCTTGTTAGTGTGAAAGCCTATATATTTGAGGTTCATCTGACTCAAGCAATATAGGTGTATGAGTGTTTGTACACCCTCCAGTTATCTCACCTGGAGAGCCATTTAGTTAATATATATTCACTTTTTATCATGGTATCAGAGCTGCAAGGTTGTCAATCATGTACGCTGAGTGAAGGGCGCGACTGAGCCAAAATCGTCACAAGTGTTAGGTGCACAAACGCGTCGATCCCACTGTTACCTCCACGTGTTTTCACATTATCGATCGTTGCAGATATCTAGTGTACAATTGCAAAGACCTTCATGAATCCACGGTGGACAACCACACCGACCCTGTCAGAAAGAAAAGAAAAACAATCGGCTTGGAAGATCCATGTGGTGGCTGCGAAATCATGGAGGAATCGGTGGCTGTGTAGTGAACCCTTCCTAGAGAGAAAAAATGTGTTGTTAGGTCATTCGTTGAAGCAATTCCTCTCAGCGTAGGCCATTAGCATGGATTTGAATGAAAAAATGCGCCGCTCCATATGGAGGTTGACCGTGGAGTTTGACCGGATTTGAGGTTGCCGAAGCAACTCGGTGTGCTACGTGGGGGTCAGAAATCATGGATCTGCTACTCAAGTTTGGATCTGTTGCAAAGGAAGCATGGTGAAGAGCTGTATAAGGCCAGAGGTTGGAAATTGCAACAGTGGAGGCAGATATTCTATGGCATGGATTAGACATTATTGATTAGTGTTGAATGTCACAAACTAGTTATTGTCCTGGCTTGTTTTCATGTTCGTTTCGGTTCTAGTCTTGCATTAGTGGTTCTAGATCCATTGCATTGCACAGAACCAACTTTCTAGTCAAGCAAACAACGTTTGGTTTAAGCATCTAATGAGTGTGGTGAAACCAACTTGAAAGTGATTTGATGCAATGAATGTAGCATTGAGGATGGGATCTTGGATTGGATAGAGCCTATTCACGAAGGCCGAGAAGTCAGTGGACCTTGTGTGACCACTGCAATCCCTGTGTGGTAATCAGATCAATGTGTGGACAACATTTAGAGAAAGCGCTCAAAGAGCGATATCTAAGTTGTTGTGCTGGTGGACGCGCGTGAAGTGTGGTGATTATGATCTGTATGAGGATCTACTCTTGAGGAAGCAATTGTGGACATTGTTGAGGAATTGACGTTGTGGGAGCTTTGAGCACGGAGTTGTCTTGGATGCTTTTGTGAATCTTTTTTTTAACTGGGTAACTGTTGAAGTGTGGTTCCAGTGTGGCAAGGCCCGTGGAAACCGTTTGTGCCTAGAACCCCCATAAACTGGAGTTGGTGGTGTTGATGCTATGGGAGTTGATTGGCGCGGATTGATAAATGTCGTGGTGTGTTGCTTGGAAACAACTGAAGTGGAGGTTGATTTAGTTGGCTGGAGGCCGAATTGACCATGTGGTGAGCGATTGTTTAGATAATGCCTTGAGGAGTAGGTAGAAGCGGCCTTAGCCACATTGGTGGTGTCTAGTGATTCTTTACAAAGTCATTTTGTGATATGGAAAATTGTGTCTAGTGATTTTTTCGTTGGTTCATTTCTAGTGTCATTAGATCACACTTATGAGAATTTGCTACTAGTTACATTTTGTATACCTATAATTGTAGGTGTGGTGTTGAGATTTCAGTTTATAACACCCTCCACTAAAATCATGTTGTTTCGGTCCCATTTGATGAGATTGTGTTGCATACTAGTGTCAAGGTTGAATATCTCACAGATTTATGATGGGTTCATAGAATTTGTTGCTGCGATCCCCCATTGTTTGATCAACCTAGTGGCCCATCCCTGTGTGGCTGGAGTGTGAGCATTGTAGGAAGTTGAGTGAATGTGTTTAGAAAAGCACAGGAAGCTCGGGGGGATGTCGAGTTGTGTCTTCCACTGCCTGGACGGAACTGTGATCACACTGGTGGAGAGAACCGAGAGCATCAGTGTGACACTCGACTATGGTGCTTTGGCATGGCTGCTAGAGCAAACTGAAGTGCATAGCCATGAGCATGGTGGGTTGATTTCTAGATCCAAAATTGATAGGGAAGAAAAATGGGTCTTCAAGGTAAACTGAAAGAGTCTCGTAGAAAACTAAGGAGAAAGCATCAAAGGAGAAATGCAAAATATTATTTTGTTGAGTTTAGTGATGTGTTTCAAGTTGATAGTGATGGACCAGTAGCTGATTAAGATGAAAATTTAAAATTTGGTGAGATTATTAAATGGTTAAATTAACCGTCTTTTTCAGGTATGAATTATGAAATATGGGCAAATGAAATGAAAACAGTATTATGGAAGGTAAATTTACTGGATTATGTTGAATATGTTATTAATGATAGTGGAGATGCATCAGCATTAAGTCTTATAACATATACATTAGATGACAACATCATACTCAGCATAATATATGAATATGGAGAGATTCTTAGTACAAATTCGTATGGGATGTTTTAGAAATGAAATACTATGTGAATGAGGGCAATGATGTTGAAGATATTGCTCTTGAAAATGATCTCATATTTGATTGTGAAATTGAAGATGCAATGATGGGTGATGAATGTGTGTCTGTAACTGAAACTTGTGATGATGAAAACACATCCATTATTGTAGAACCTAAAATTTTTCTAGATGTAGAGATCAAGTTTGATGAGACTTATATACCTCATGATGAGTGGATCAATTTGATGATTGAAAAACATATTATTGATGAATTATTGTTTGGTGAGAAGGAAGGCATATCCTCACATACAGGTCAAATGCAAAACATGCCTGTAGCAACATAACTGAGTGAAGAGGCTGAAGGCATAACTATGACAGCAGAAAGGGATGGATTAGGGAGAGATGGAGAAATCAAAGCTCTCCTGAAGGAGCAGGAAGATAAAAGAAAACGTGGTCCTCTTTATAAATCTAACATTGTTTTTTTTGCAGATATTAGGAGACAAGAAGAAGCAATTGAAGAATCCCAAGAACCTGCAACATCAAATGCAAAGAATGTTAGTATATACTCGAAGAAGAGGATAAGGGTTCATGTGTTCCTCAAGAGGGGGAGAAAACATAAAAAGGAGGCAAAGATCCATCATTTTCTTATGGCAAAGAAAGTGAAGATGAAGCTTCATCCACAAATTAACAAGTATGGGCTTTGCTGCAAAAAGACTAAAACAAAAACTTTGTTACCAAGTTTTTTCATGTTTTAATTGTAAGCCTAGCTGAGACCAGACTAGCAGGCGTATGTTATTTTTCAGTGCCCTTTCTCCATTAAGGGGGAATGTTGGAAGTAATGCAGAAATCTAAACTTATATTACTGTTATGATGATGATAGGATTGAGATTTTAATCGTAGACCTCAAATCCTACTATCTAGGGAGTGGTTGAAACCACCTTGTTAGGGTGAAACCCTATATATTTGAGGCTCATCTGACTCAAGCAATATAGGGTGTGTATGAGTGTTTCTAAACTGTCCAGGTATCTCACCTGGAAAGCCATTTAGTTAATATATATTCACTTTTTATCATTAAATTGTCCATACACACGTTCAATGTTTCAATGTGCAAAGTTTAACATTAGAATATGTTTTTTTTGTTGTATGAGTTTAAATAAAAATATGATTTATTCCTAATTTTATTAGAGGAGAGAGGCATATGTTATGTCTAGGTGTTTGTGCCCTATATGGGGCAGCGGGATAATGATAGTAGCATCTTGCATCAACAATTAAGGCGAGATGAGGGTAAGGATAACACCATTTAGAATTGATAGTTCAATTGTACTGACTGATTCACAGGTACACCCACATAAATTTTCATTTAATTTTAAATAAACTAATTACCAATATGGAGAGTGCCTAACACAACTAATAATAACTTCCTTTTGATAATCTTAAAATGAAATTTCAGTATTTTAAAACAACTCTAATAAAGATAAACTAGAATACCATATTTTTAAATAATGAAATCTCCCACAACACATAAGATGATTGAGGAGAACTCTAAATGGTTTCAAATGTACTCAATTCATTGAGTCTAAACATTAGACTGACATAATTCTTGGCCAGTTTTTCTTATGGACGCAAATACAATTCATGCAATAGCTACATGATATGATTCACAAGATGGTGGTTAAAACACGTCTTTTTTGAAGATCCAAACTCTGTCTATAATGCCTGGAATCATATAATAATCAATGTATTTGAGAATCTATTCAATGTATTTGCTTCAATTCTGCCCAAAAAGGCTAAAATGTCAATCATCTGCTTGTCCTTATGATGCCAAAACTCCTACATCAATTTATTTCTCCATTCAGTTGTCGAGGTGACCACTTCATATCAATAGTTGGTAAAATGCTTATTCCAATTGTAAAGTTTGTACCTTGTAAAGTACATATTAGTCACAGAATCAATTCTACTTTCAATTTTCTATTTCATCCTATCATATCAATACGATTCAATGCAATTTTCTCTCCAATTAGAAAGTTGTACATTTATGGTTCCACTCACAAAGTCAATCTACAGAGAGTTTAGCCACAATAATATAAAAATGGATCTCAGATTTAAGATTTACAGGCTTGTTCATTAGCTGTAATTGATTTTCCGAATCCATCCCATCCAATTTGATATTCAGTTGACATTTCAAACTTGCGACTGAGGTTCATCATCAGGAAACATAAATATCTAAAAAACCGATTCAACCTTGGTATGACAAATAGAGAAATGTATTTTAGGTTTCAAATGAAATAATATGGTCGAAAGTGAAAATCTATTCATGAATATAATTGTGTGACTTATATTTGTTGGCATCATGAACGAAGGCTCCATTAAAATTGTTATTGCATAAAAAAAATGGAATTATTTTGTTTTTCTTTAAGATCTTGTTCATTCAAACACAAAATGTGGGTGAACTCAATTCAACATCTTATTTTGACCTTTTTTCATTAATAAATATTATTTTGAAAATATCTATGAAAAAAATGGTAGTTAGACATATAAATGAAATGTTGGATAAATAGACATCAAACTTTTCTTTCTTAATATATAATTATAAAAATAAGTAATCTATGAATTATATATATATATATATATATATATATATATATATTTATATATATATATATATATATATATATAGATAGATATATATATAACTAAATTTAAATTCTAAATAGATACTCACTCCAACTTTATTGTGGAGAATTTTAACTTATAAATAGACCTCATTACACTACTATGAGCTAATACCATGGTTTACTAATATCACATGCTTAGAAAAGCATAACTCGTGTTCATACAACATTTTTTAAATAATTAACTTAAAATGCATAACTACTTTTAAAATAAATCTCAATCTTTGACATGTAACTAATAATAAGAATATTCTAGAATATACTATGGAGGTTATATCTCTACCATCCACTTAATAATAATTGATAATTAAATTAAAATTTTGTAAACACTATTCTAAAATAGACATGCATATCCATGTAATGATTATTGATAATTAAATTAAAGAGGTTATATCCAATATTCTTCATTCCTTGATGCCTTTGGTAGCCATGAAAAAGCTAGGATTAGGAATCAGTAAGCTGATACTCTGACCCATTTCATACTCTAGCCCCAACAAAACAAGTAAAATCAATGTTGATGCTCCAATTGTCTTGACAAGGGATGCTATAGTTGGGCCTTCATCACCCCCTTGTCACAACTATTTATACTCTAGCTTGTGAGAAGAATTAATCTAGGATGACCATCAAAATGCTATATTGATTCCAAAGCAAAGAAAATTCAAGTACGCAAATGCAGTTTTGGTGTGAAGAAATATTTTACCATAACAATATCAAATATGTGGTTTTCAAAGCAACAATATTTTATATATAATATACACCTATTTGATAATTCCTAACAATATGATGTAGGAGCATTCACCTAAGAGAAAATCATTGTAAATAAATAGACATAGGGGGGTTATGTATTTTTAGGAAGTAAGTTCCAAATTAATGTAATTTAGGCTTTTAAGTGCATAGAATAGGAATAAACTGGATAGTGTGATATATCTTGTAAATTCTCTCGAATAAGGAGGACATGAGTGGGAGTAATGACAAAAGAGTTCAAAATCAAAACTAACTCTTAAATAGTTCCATGATTCGAGGAACTAAGGAGAGCCTTTAGGAATTAATCGAACCTAGAAGTGAATATAGGACTGAGAGGATTTAGGAGGTAGTTCAGTAGATATAGGAGTCAAACGAGGATAGTTCAACAGAACTCCTGGCATATATGCAAGCCTACAGGCAAAGTCAAAAGGGGGAGGCCAATGACATTAGAAAATAGGCTTGTGCGAGACCGAGGAGTCTCAAATGTAATCTTTGCTTTTACATTAATATATGCAGAGTTTGTTCCTGAATGTGTCGGTGTATTGGGGAGTATTTCATGAATGATTTATATGAATTCGTAGGCTCTGTAACAAGTTGCAGGCAGAATTCTGAAGGATGCAGAGGAACGAAGTTGATTTAAGGGAATCAAAAAAGAATCCTTGAAACAATTGAAGAAGTAGAGTAAAACTTTGGAGAGGAGTGAAGTGAGAATTAACTGAGGAAACAGGTCATGAGGGAGTCACAACAAAAACAGTGAAGGCATTGAACCCTTTAAAGAGGAGTTAAACCACGGGAGATTTGAGGACTTAGCGTAAAAACTAAGTAAAAGGGAGAAACATGAAGTGAAATATTGATGCTCAACAACTATTGGATTTGGAAGATCAATAGTCTAGATGATCTTGCTAAGAAGCAAGAAGAATATCACATCTGTGTCGTAATTGTGAAATTTTGGGCCGCAAGCAGAAAAATCCAAGTTACATTAAAATTTGGAGCAAAACGGAGTTGGGATTGGAATCCGAAACTGAAATATTATAGACAGAAGTCTATACCCTTATCGGGTCTAGGCGATGGATCATATCGGCATATCTGAGTGAAAAGGGTTCGGCTTGAGGAGAGCGATTGTGATATTGCGATAGATCCTAGACCGTCCGATCAAATGTCCAGATCAATGGCCCAGATCTAATCACTAATCGCATTATTAGAGCTGTCAAGGGATATGGCAATATCACTGATATGTGATAATCGGCGATCGGAGGTGTCAGCACTTTAGGGAGCAGACCCGCTGATAGTTATGAATGCGAGTACATAGAATTTGAAGTCCGAGTATCTGTGTTCGGAGTGGAGTTGTAATGTATTCCTTCATATTCGCGTAAAGTGTTGTGTCGAAGGTTTTAAGGCAAAGGTATGAATTGAACGTTCCAATAGGTGAATATCAAAGTCGGAGAGGAGGTGAGGCATATATGTATGCATGAACCATGAATGGAGTGATGGTCGATTGCGATGGAGTTAGCCTTGAGAAGTGTGCAGAGGCTATAGCAAAGCAGGGAAAAGGTATATTTATAGCTATTTCCTTTGATAAATGGGTTTATAAGGAAAATATGTGTCGATAGAGTAATTTATTTGTTAAACACATATGTAGTCGAGGTTTAAAGAGGGAATGTTATATGTATGGTTTAAGGGTTACATAGGCCTAAATGAAGGTTATGATAAGGTGAAAAGTCCCGATAGGAAGGATTTGTTAAAGAATTTAATAAAGTCTTATATGGAAGCTCGAGGGTTGTAAATAGTCCCGATAGGAGGTTTAGGCGGGGTGATTGGTTCCAAACAAAGGAACTATGGTAAAAGGGTCCTTAACCATGTATGGTTTAAGATTTGACTCCATTGTAGAGTTAAATACATGGGACAGTTGTGTTTATGCATATTGATGCATATTGTGGGTATGTGCGGGGGTAACCCTGCATCATTAGTGGTATTAGAGCAGAATTGAAATCAAAGTGAGGAAAGATTTCTGTGAAAGGAAGTTTGCACACAGAAGAAGGTCATGTACATAAGTTAATTGATGAATGATAGAGAATACAACAAAAGGCTGTAAGGGGAACTTTTGAAGTTCTTGGGAGACTGTAGCAGTTCCAGCAGAGGCTTGGAATAAACAAGAATAGAGGATTTCTTGAAGGAAAGAGAAAGAAAGATTGCTTAATGCAAGTTCTGAAGGAAAGAGGACTTGGAGACAAAACAGAGAATAATCCATGGTGGAATGGTGATACAAGATCATGTTGAGATCTTGAAGGTGAGATAATGTGTTCTGTTTTAAACTGAGAATGTTTGTTTTTATATTAATGCACAGGTGATAGCAAGAGAAGCTGTGAGAAGAGAACCAGATGTGTTCTTGAAGGTAGAGTAAGGAAAATACTCTGATAGAGAAGTGGCAGTGAACCTAAAGAATCCAACAAGAGATTGGACAGAGAGGACATCTGAAGTGTTCTCAAGAGAGAATGAGAAATTGTAGAAGCCTAGAAGGAGCAAAAGTGTTGCTCAAGAGGAGGTTCCAGATAGAGGACCGTGCTTACCAAAATACTGAGTGAGGAGAGCTTAGTGAAGTAAGATTACAGCAAGGAGGACTAGCTATAGCAGAGGTTTGTTGCAGATGAGTGAGAGCTCATGAAGAGAGAGGAGAAGAAGATGACTACTGATAGTCATAGCAGAGGTTCAGAGAGAAGCCACAGCAAAAGAAAGATGAAGGAAGAGGATGCCAAGGAAAATGACAAGAGGATGATTCAAGAGGAAATTGACAAAGAGATTGCAGAGTTAAAAGAACAACTCGATGCATTGAGGAGAAAACTTGAGGAAAGCCAAAGACTAGGTTGGGTCTTGAGGAAGAAGCCAGTGGAATGGAATGAGATGCATAGAAGGCTACAATAAAAGCAAGTGAAGAGCTTAAGGAGATTGAAGGAGATACCACCGAAGAATTTCTGAATCATATGAAGGATTTAGAACAACCAAGAGATATGATGGTTGAACCATCAAGTGAGACCACAGAGTCTTATGTTTTTAAAATTGATAGTTTGTGTATGATGGCAGATATTGTAGGAGAAAAGACGCCATTTGAAGATATCTTCAGAGAAGATGAAGATCTAGAAATAAAAGGTGACAAAGAAAACTTCTCAGAAGAAGAAGAATTTGACTGCATATAGAAGAAAATGTCTATGGATGAGTCTATAGAAGTTGTCATGGATATGAGGAATCAGGATCTTATTCTGATGAAGAATGAAGAAATATTGTCTCAGAAAGGTAATCAAATGAGTTTGATTAATGTTATTGATAAAAAAAAAATGTAGGAGAATGTTAATGAAGATGATGAGACAAGGCTAACTCTCGGAGAAGAGTTATAGAGGGACAACAAGGCAAAATGTACTTAAGAAGAAGGACATCTACTAAAAGATGTTAAGGAAGAAGACGTCTATGAAAAAGACTTAGTAAAGGGAGAAAGGACATCTGATGATCTATCCATAACAAGGGAAGGTATGGAGAATTGTGTAAAATTTCCAAAATCCACTCCAATTGAAGTTGTTAAGTTATATAGAAAATTAGATTTCCAAAGAAGGGAGTTGGAAAAAAAGAGAATGGATGTTCAAGATAGATTGCTGACAAGGGAAGACAAAAGAATTGTCATGAATGGAATTCATAAGGAAAAGAAGATGAGATTTCAACAGACTGACACTACAAAGGAAGGAGTTCACTACAGTGGACAAGGGTAGGAAAACATCATTAGGACAGATGGTGTGGAAGAGAGGCTAATGGACAACCTCATGAATTCTTTGGAGAGTTCAAATCAGCATACTGATGTGTTGACAGAGGAGAAAGAAATAGTGCAGCAAACTGAATTGTTGCCAAAGGAAAACAAGGCATACCAGCCTTATGTTTTTAATTTTAACAAGTGTGTTGTGAATGTAGGTTTTGTTGCAGATGCTGAAGGAAAATTGGCACAGCTGAACAGCCAAATGAAGGTGAAAGAAGAGAATTTTATGGAAGAACTCAATCTATGGAATAGAGAAGTTAATTTGTTGGAGAAAGTGTTGAACAGTCATGATTCAATCATGAAAGAGGGTAAGGATGATAGGGAGGTAGTCAGCATAGAAAGCAAAGAAAGAGTCAGCATAGCAAACAAATTCAAATTCAGCATAAGGGTGAGCATAGGAGACACAACAAGAGTTGAAGCAAGAATAACAGAACAAGAAGAAGAACAACAGTTTAAAGAATTAGTGGACAACAACAGCAACATGAAACAGAAAGAAGAAGACATAAATATGAAGCAGAATATGGACCAGTCCAAAGATGTACTGGAGACAGAGATTGAATAAATGTGGCAACTTATGATGAAGCAGTCCAAATGGAGGAAAATGGTAGCAGCAACAAGCAAGGTCAATCAGAATGTGAACCTGATTGACAAGAAGAAGAAGATGGAGAAAAAGACAATAGAAGTACAGTAGCAACAAGGGAACAAAGAATGTGGACAGTTACAGAAAAAAGGGTGGGATCTAGGAAGACAAAGACCAAAAGACACATGATCAAGAGATCATGAATATTTTTACTTTGGGAGTCTAATGCAGGAGCATTCACCCAAGAGAAAATCATTGTAAATAAATAGACATAAGGGGGGTTATGTATTTCTAGGAAGTAGTTTCCTAAGTCTCAAATTAATGTAATTTAGGCTTTTAAGTGCATAGAATAGGAATAAATCGGATAGTGTGAGATATCTTGTAAATGCTCTCGAATAAGGAGGACATGAGTGGGAGTAATAACAAAAGAGTTCAAAATCAAATATAACTCTCAAACAGTTCCATGATTCTAGGAACTAAGGAGAGCATTTTGGGAATTAATTGAACCTAGAAGTGGACATAGAGAACCGAGAGGATTTAGGAGGCAGTTCAGTAAATATAGGAGTTGAACCAGGATAGTTCAACAGAACTCCTGGCATATATGTAAGCCTACGGGTAGAGTCAAAATGGGGAGGCCATTGACATTGGAAAATAGGCTTGTGCAAGACCAAGGAGTCTCGAATGTAGTCTTTGATTTTACATTAATATATGCAGAGTTTGTTCCTGACTGTGTCAGTGTACTGGGGAGTATTTCATGAATGATTTACTATGAATTCGTAGGCTCTGTAACAGGTTGCAGGTAGAATTTTGAAGGATGCAGAGGAACGGAGTTGATTCAAAGGAATCAGAAAAGAATCCTTGAAACAATTGAAGAAGCAGAGTAAAACTATTGAGAGAAGGAGCGAAGTGAGAATTCACTGAGGAATCAGCTCATGAGGGAGTCGCAGCAAAAACAGTGAAGGAATCGAACCCTTTGAAGAGGAGTTAAACCATGGGAGATTTGAGGACTTAGCATAAAAACTAAGTAAAAGGGAGAAGTGTGAAGTGAAATATCGACAATCAGCAACCGTCGGATCTGGAAAATCAACGGTCCAGATGATCTTGTTAAGAAGCAAGAATAATATCACATCGACAGAGTAATTGTGAAATTTTGGGCTGCAAGCAGAAAAATCCAAGTTACATTAAAATTCGGCACAAAATGGAGTTGGGATTGGAATCCAGAACTGAAATATTATAGATGGAATTTTATACCCTTATCGGGTCCAGGCAATGGATCAGATCGGCATATCAGAGTGAAAATGGTCCGACTTCAGGAGAGCGATTGCGATATTGCGATAGATCCTAGATTGTCAGATCGAAAGTCCAAATCGATGACCCATATATAATCACTAATCTCATTATCATAGTTGTCAAGGGATATGGCAATATTTCCGATATGCGATAATCAGTGATCGTAGGTGTCGACACTTTGGGGAGCGGACCTGTTGATAGTTATGAAAGCGAATACATAGAATTTGAAGTCCGAGTATCTGTGTTCGGAGCAAAGTTGTAATATATTCCTTCGTATTCACATAAAAAGTTGCGCCGAAGGTTTTAACGCAAAGGTATGAATTGAACATTCCGATAGGTGAATATCAAAGTCGGAGAGGAGGTGAGGCATATATGTATGCATGAACCATGAATGGAGTGATGGTCGATTGCGATGGAGTTAGCCTCGGGAAGTGTGCAGAGACTGTAGCAAAGTGGGGAAAGGTATGTTTGTAGCTATTTCCTTTGATAAATGGGTTTATAAGGAAAATATGTGCCGATAGAGAAATTCATTTGTTAAACACATATGTAGTCGAGGTTTAAAGGGGGAAGGTTATATGCATGGTTTAAGGGTTACGTAGGCCTAAATGAAGGTTATGATAAGGTGAAAAGTCTCGATAGGAAGGATTTGTTAAAGACTTTAATAAAGTCTTTTATGGAGGCTTGAGGGTTGTAAATAGTCCCGATAGGAGGTTTAGGTGGGGTGATTGGTTCCAACTATGGTAAAAGGGTCCTTAACCATGTATGGTTGAAGATTTGACTCCATTGTAGAGTTAAATACCTAGGACAATTGTGTTTATGCATATTGATGCATGTTGTGGGTATGTGCGGGGGTAACCCTGCATCACAATATCAATTCTTTAAAAAAATAGTGGATTAAATTGAATAGAATCTAACTCCACTTTCTAACTATCTTAAATTTTGATTTTTATTTAACTTGCAATATTTGCAAATCCTAGGGACATTTGCTACATGTAGCTCTTCTCTATGTATTGAGGTCATTTCTAGTAAAATAAGGCACATGCAATAGATATAGCGGCGAAAGAAATACTTTTAAGGAGGCTTTCTAGAATGTTTGTCCTACTAGAAACTTCCTTCTCTAGAATGTTCTTAAGAGGTAGATAGATCTATTAAAGTAGCAGAAGCATTGTAATGCAATGTCTTGTGAAGTATATTGTAATTGAAGTTGAAGTTCTACTCATTTAGAGGTTGTCTTCTTAAAGAGACAAGCTAACATTTCTTTCATCAATTAGGGTACATTAGAAAAATCTCAAGGCCTAAAATGAGCCTCAAAACAAAAATGTACAACCAAAATCAGCTTTATAAGAACCAATAAGATTCAAGATTATGATGTCAACCATGGGGGGTAATTCACCATTTTTGAAGTAAAAAAGTTAAAATATTAAAAAAAAACGATTTTCTCAACTTGTATTTTCAACTTATCTATCTATGGTTTTACTCAAATTTTGAGTAGGAGCACTTGTTGGATGCATAATTTAATTCCTCATCCAAGGAGGAGAACTCATTCGACACATAATTTAATTCTTCATCCAAGGATTACCCATGTTGCATACTTTCAATGGACCCTGCTACACGAAAAACATAAATACATGAAAGACGTGATTGCAATCACGTTTTTTCATTTATTTCTCATTTTTCATGTAGCAGGGTCCATCGAAAGTAAGCAACATGGGTACTTCCTAGATGAGGAATTAAATTATGCATCCAACAAGTGCTCCCGCTCGAAATTTACGTAAAACCGTAAATAGATAAGTTGAAAATACGAGTTGAAAAAGTAAATTTTTCCTTTTTCCCTCTAAAATTTGATGATGTAATCTAATCTTATTTTATTATTTCCTCTATTATTATATAATATTCCTTAGGAGACCCATTTTAAACCTCAAAATTTCTCTCATGTAACTATTTGTGGTATTTTAGTTCTTATGTTGTTTATTGTTGTTATAATTAGTCACTTCTATAATAAATATTGGTATACTCTACTAATTTTGCTATGAATCCTCTATTTTGCTAATAAAGAACGCCACAAAAACCTTATCACCTTCAAGGCGTCCTATTTCTATATGAGATATACCTTGTTCTAGTCCTTTCACTTTGCGGTAGACCCAAGTGCCATCCATCAAATTTGCTTCCATCATTGCCTTATCCATAGATTGTCCAACAAGTGCATCGAACATGTGCACCAAACTATTCCCAATACACCTAACAAATACACTGAAATTAACTTGAAAATGCATTTAAATTTGTACGTAAACTTAAAAATACAATCAATAACCAGAAAAACACCCAATCTTTTAATTCTACAAATAGATGCACTCAAAGTTTCCCAATTTGTATAAAAACAACCTGGAATGTTTTACCACTTCCATTGATGAAGTAAACAACAACTAACATTACAACTTTTTATGACACCCATTTATGTCCATTTAAATAATACATCTACTGCCATATATGAATAAAGGTAATATCCTACCAGTGTAGATAATCCTCAACGAGGGAAGTAAAAGTTGCACCATCAAAAGCAATGCAAGACAACAAAGGCAATGTGTATGTGTCAAAAAGAGTCAAGTTAACATTGAATACAATACCCAATTTTGGGATTTATAAGGGCCCATTATATGCTATCAAACTATGGTTAGTGTGGTTAGTGTGATGATCATGACATGTGCGCCGCCCCCTCTCCCCCACAAAAGTGTATGTTAGAAGCTTTTAAAGAAATATAAATACGTAAGGAGGAGGTTTCCGTTATTCTTTTACACCTTTACACCATTGACCATTTTATGGTCCGAGGATACTAATATAAAGTTGTTTGTTTAATCAAAATGTTAATATATTAAAAACCATGCCACTAATGCCCATGTTGTTATGTACATGCTTTACGGAAAAGAAACAACAAATGCTCCTAAGTGGGTGGGTTCCACTCGCTTTCCTCTCTATTTAAACTACGGAAAAATAAAATCCACTTACTTGAGGTAGAGAAGAAATGTAAAACACCAATTACCGTTTTAAGTATAATCACACAACTCTTTTGAGTTTATTTAAACGCAACTAGTGAATTGCAAGTCTTTTGAGTTTTAATTGCTTTAAAAGTAATTAGTAAATAGCATGAAATTTTTAGGAGAAGATTATATAAGATTTATTTGTTTATGTTTTGAATTATTAAGTATGGTTTATCGTTAAGATAAGATGGATATACTGATCATGGTAATCGATTAAATAGGATACTGATGAAAAGAATTAACGTTTTGAAAAATAAATTTTTTTATTAGTATTCTTATTTAATCTGATGTATGATTTGTTTATCCATCTTGTTAATTACACTAGATGGTTTTAATTTTTAAAAATTAATTCTTTTCATTGGTATCTCTATTTAATCTCATGTTATGATTTGTTTATCCATCTTGTCTTAATGATGAACCACACTAGATAGTTCTAAACACATCGACAAATAAATTTTAATGTAATCTTCTCAAAAATTTATTGCTTTTTATAATTAAGATATAAATCACAAAAACCTAAATTCTAATATAACAACTAATAAAATTAAAATTCCCTCATATTTTGATATGATCTTCTCAAAAATGTATTCTTACAATTAAGATATAAATTATAAAAACCTAAATTCTAATATAGCGACTAATAAAATTAAAATCCCCCATATTTCAAAAATTGATTAACTTCTAAACCTTTTTTTTGAATATGTGAATCCATTCAAAGATACTCAATTCTTCACAAGTAACTTTTAGTTATATATTTAAAAGGCATATCTTTAAATTATTTTTAATGATTTAACATTTGAATAAGCTTTTTTTTTAATAGGATTATTATTTTTTAATAGATTAAAAATCTGTTTTATTATATTTAAAATTTTAATAAAGTAATATTCTAACAAAATTTTAAATTTCTCACTATGGAGTTTTATTTTAAAATTTTTATTCATTATTTAAAATATCAAAACTTTTATTTTTATTATGAACATAGATTAATAAGATAATATCATATCCTCAATTATATAAGGCTCATACATTTATAACTAATTTAGATTTATCTTAATTTAGGATATGAGAATACTTCCGAAAAATATGTGTTGGAGTCTGAAAATGTTATTTTAATTTGGAGTTGCTTATAGTGCGTTTTTTTGGAGTTTCTAGTGCCTGAATCGAGAGGAAAAAATTGAGGTGAAATCTTGATTTATGTTATTTAAACTTGTTTTTTGACTGTCTATATGGATTCGGCACTATGAAAAACCTTAGGGCACTTCTATTGTCTAGGGTTTACCCATCAAGCTTGTGATTCAATGAATTCCTGCCTGATTTTAAAAAAATTAGACCGGAAGAATCAACCCCGAAAAAGCTTCCAAAAAATCGACAACTCCTTTTAATTTTGTTTTATTTTGATAAATCAAAATGTTAAATATTAGACCTCTAGACTATAGAGGGCCTCCCAGCACAAAAACAATTTACCATCAATAACTAAACATCATCATCATTATACAACATTGGTTTTTAGGAGGCTTCTGGCTTCTTGTTTCCTAGAGTTTTATTAAAAACAGTCGAAATGTGTAGAATAAGAATGAATCAATAAAAACAGTTGAAATGTGTTGAATAAGAATGAATAATTGATATTTAATTACATTCAATGGACCCCGCAATCTAAAAGACCACCAAACAACTTAAACCATATTCAGATTCTTTTCCATATTAATTCGATTGTAGTAAATCTGGAGTAAGAAATTAACTATTTTATGAAGTCTTTCCTCCTCAGCAAAAACTCAGAGACTGTTCGCCTTTCTTTTGTAATTAAAAAACAAATTAATGGTGATCAGCAATGAGGAAAAGTTGTCCGTATATGGAGTGCGCAAGTGGAAGATATGACAGGTGCCTTGGTGTACTGTGTCATCCACCAACAACGGCCCAGCTTCCTTCTGGCGACAGCCATTGCCTCTCTGGATGCTCTGCATCTCAACCATTAATATACTTTTCACGAACATGTGTCCTAGCCCGTCCTCTGCACATTTCGTTGGTTTCAGGGCCACCATTGAGCCCATACATATGATCGCCACTAGTCTTGGAATATGCTAATCCCATGTAGGTCCTCTCATGGTGTATTGATATGTGATGAAGCCCAAAGTGAAGTAAAAACTGGATGAATATTTGGCCTTCATCTCCTTGATTGCAAGAAATAATGGAAAGGAGGTTAAAGGAATGCTGCATGTGTGGCGACACGGGGTTCTCAGATGAGATCTTTCAATGCAGAACATGCCTTTACAGGTTTCAGCACAAGTATGTGAATCCAGATCACTCTAATGCTTTCTTCTATTTATATCACTATTTTTTCCTTCCTCCGCATCAATAGGAATAGGAATAGGAATTGGTGTGATGTGATTATATCATGTATTTCTGGTTTAGTCTGGGGAAAAGGAAATTTTAAATATTTGAAATTTTCTGTGAATTTATTTGTTTCAATTTATGTAAAAGTGTTGAAATTACGCGAATCCCTAAAATTCGTGTCGTCAAAATGCTTATTTGGTGTATTCATGGTTTCAGATATTGCAGCTGTCTGTATCTCAAAACAGATTCGTATCAGACATGCGATTGGTGTTTGAGAAGTGGTAAATTAAATCGAAAGCCATCTAAACAGCTGAAGGATTTCAAAAGGCTTTACAATTCTGCAGATGAAAAAGAGTCTTCTTGCGAAAGAAGTTGCCCCCTCCATGATCAGCACGCCATTAAAAAACAAAAATCTACAGGAGGCGTAGAAAGGCCGCCGAGTACTAATGCAGCTCTTCAATATCATAATGTTTCAGCCCGATTAGGGCAATCCCAGTCGAAATTAATCGGAAATGAAAGACTTCATAATAGACAAGGGGGAGAGGGGCGATCTGTGAGAAAGGGTGTGACGATGAGTTGCAAAGAGGATTTTGACCGTAAGCAGCAGGTACAAATTCCCAGTAGGCATGAGGCCTCTACTTCAAGGCTTGTTAGAGGAAAGGTCCGTCGTTACAAGCTTTTGGAAGAAGTTTCGAGTTGATTAAAAGTAATGTCGGAGAGAATTGAACCCTTGATTTTTCAATAATAAAGGTACCTTAATAACAAAGATAACTTTCGGCACTCCATCACCATTTAATTCAAGATTCAAAATCCCAAAAATTCATCACGCCAGGTAAATATTGCTATGTGCAGGCGTAAGCTCTGATTATAGAAACGGGAGATTATATTTCTGAAATTGCAGAAATTATTTTTGATGTATTCTTCCCCACGGAGTTTTCAAGTTTCATTGCACATATGCTAATAAAATGACGTCCATAATAAGCAAGCATTCTTCTGCATAATATGGTTTTATCAGAAATCGATATTCCTAACATTTATTTAGTTTCTCGTCTATTATTCTTATTTCTCCGAGTCATGTTTTTTTGTCTATTATTTTTATTTATCTGAGTCATGTTTTTTTTAAGTGGGGCGGGATTTTCCGATTTACATGTCCATTGTCTATTAAGTATCTCTCAACAAGTGAAGGGTAGCCAAGATTTGAACCCAAGACTTCCGGTTCCGTGAGACTTCATTCCCACGACCCTTGCGGCTTGAGCTACCCCATGTGCACATTTCTCTGAATCATATTACTTCATCATGAATCTGAGCATTTATCCTGACATCCATGCTTATCCCTGAAAATAATCAAATAATCAAGAGAGAATCACTGGCAGACGATTTCATTTTAAATGTTGGTAGAGGAAGGTAAGGACATTATACAAATAATTTGATGATTTACAGGTCAGGTATATTTACAGATAATTTGATGATTTATAGGTCAGGTATATTTACAGAGATTTTAATGATGTTACTGATATGTTGTCGAAAGAAGTAATGTTTTTGGACGGCCTGTGAATGTCATCTAAATTATTATCATAATAATGTAGTTGATATCTTATTTAAAGAAGCAATGCTTTTAGACGCTGGTGAATGTAATTTAAAGTATTATTATATGGCCATCTAGGTCAAGCACTGTTTTTTTCTATGTTTTCACCGGAGTATCTAAAGGATCATCATTAAATTATGTTTAATGAGAGTGGAGTAGTGAAGTGAATTAGTGTGTTTTGAAAATGCATTGCACTATTTTTGAAAGCAAATTACTTGTATTTTTTGTTTTAGTAATATTAAAAATATATTTTTTGCTAAAAAAAAAATTTAAGCATTTCACACAAAAAAAAATTAATATTCATATAATGCTATTTGAATTTGGATTGAGAATGCTATAAAACAGGTTTCTTTTTTTTTAGAAATCTAGAAATGAAAACATGTCCTCTGATAGATCACTATAACATAATTTTCCTTCCATAATAATAATAAACAAATAACTAAAATTTGATAAATTAAATAAAAAAAATAATAATCTTCAAGTTTTTAACTTTGAATTGCTTGGTTGACTTTGTATTTGCATCTATGATTTCTTTAATTTTACCCTCATATACATGGTGAATGGATTCTGCACTAATTTGTTTTTACACGGACATGCACATGCACATGTTCATTTCATATATAAATTATGTTTAGGTGATGGAAACAATGAATGCGGGCTTTGAATATCCGCCGGTTGTTGCAGTGATGCAAGTTCATTACTTTACGAGAATAGAATAGAATAGTCGGTAGGATTGCGACAAGGCCCATGTGGGAAGATTGATCAAATCAAATCAAATGTTTACTAATATTTAATTTCTGCTTCTCTTTGCTTGCTTCGGGTTTCTTACTTGTACAGCACTGGGGCTGGCTCCAAAGACCCATTCCTACCCCATGTGGTTCTTTGTTGGTTTCTTTAAAGGAGTCTTTATCTCTTTTGTTCTTGGTGTGGTGGGGAATAATATCTCCCTGCTCCAAGACATGTCATGCTCATACGTCACTGATCATATCCATAGGCGGTAAACTTACATTTAATTGATTTCCCTATAAAAGTTCGTAGAATTATAGAGAATATATTGTGTTATGTATAATTATTTTATTTAAAATTTATAATCTTAATTATTTTTTTAATTATGAAGAAATTGTATTATAAGGTTTTTATTAATTTTAAAAGTAAATGTGTTTATGTTTATATATATAATATTGTATATCTCATATATATATATATATATGTTTTTAATTATATTTGAATTTTTATAATTAGTTATATTGTGTCTATAGTTTTATAGATAATTAATTTTTGTAGTCAATACGAAAAAAATAGTTATTGTTAAGTACTTTGCAAGATGGGATCTTTTATTATGTATTTACAACTTAAATCATTAGGTTTGTCATTACAAACCCATATCCAAGGTCACCAACTTAATAAACAAATATGGTAGAGTTGTTATTCCCACTCAAAAATATTTAAGTTTAGAAGAAAATGTACACACTTTATAAACACACATGCACTCAAGGAACATACACATACATTTGCAACAATTGAAGAGTGGGGGGAGACAAAGAGTGGGGAGAAAATTAGGGACATGGTGGCAAAAGGGCTAAGAGAAGAGGGTGGGCGAAGAGGGGAAGCAAGAGAGAGTGAATGACTAAGAGGAAGAGAGAGTGAGGGGACAAAGGTAGCGAGTGGGGAGAGGGGGAAGGCATAATAG
This sequence comes from Pinus taeda, assembly GCA_000404065.3. Taxonomy (NCBI): domain Eukaryota; kingdom Viridiplantae; phylum Streptophyta; class Pinopsida; order Pinales; family Pinaceae; genus Pinus; species Pinus taeda. The sequence continues at coordinate 127,971 of APFE030253016.1, read as the reverse complement.
ATAGAGGTAAAGAGGGAAAGAAGGGTGGTGGGAGAATAGTATGGAAGAGAGAAAGGGAGAATTAGGGAGAGAGTGAGCAAGTGTGTGAAAGTGACTCAAAAAGAGAGTTGTGGGAGAGAGAGGGATAACTTGAAACAAATAAAGGGGGGAAGAGAGAGAGAGAGAGAGAGAGATGGGGGATAGGAGTCAGGGGGTGAGAGATAGGGGATAGGGAGTGCGGGGGGAGAGAGAGAGGTGTAGAGGCAAGAGAGAGGGGGGAAGGGACAGATGGGTAGAGAGAGGCGGGTGGCAGAGAAGGAGAAAATGATTGAGAGAGAGGGGGTGGCAAAGAAGGAGAAAATGATTGAGAGAGAGGGGAGGCGGAAAAATAGGGAGAAAATGATGGGGAGGGGGGAGGATGGGGTTAATCTAGGTGGATATCGGTGACCACCCACCTCTTCCACTATCTCAATGGTTCTCTATCTTCCTGGTAGTTTTTGTGATTTTTGGGTTCAAAACTTTTGAGGCCCTAAATGATGTTTTATGAAATTTAGGAAGCTAGTTAAAAGTTGTATTGCTCATATAGTTCTTTCCAGTGAGCTATTATGCACCCTAAACGGATATTATATGCAAACGTTGTGACCCTATGAAGTTGATGTACCAACTAACCACCTCGGGACCAGTTTTATCTTATAGGTTTAGATTTTTAAACCACTAGTGTTCTTTCTTTATATTAAAAGGTTATTATTTCAACCTCTTGTAATATATTTTGCGAATGCACATAGCCATCAACTCTCTTTATTTAGAGATAACTACCACCATTCAAGTCAGTTTGTGTTTTACAATATTCTATTATTTTGTTTATTAATAGAAGTTGGGTATTCACCATATTAGTATGCTTTTTGTTATATTTTTTTTTGTGTGTTTCATTTTCTTTCCTATCTTTCATTTCATGCCTTGTACAACCTGAATCAGTGGTATCAGAGAAATATGCTCCTTGTTATGTCTTGGTGCGTGTCCCCGACGAGGTTAAGGTACATAGATTTGGGTCTTGAACCAGTTTCACTTCGGAACAATTGTTCTCACCAACCCAAGTGGCCTTCCATGGTCGAATAAAAGAGATATGATGAAGCATGAGTTCCTATTATTAAGTTTTTTTCTCAAGGAAGCACTTGCCTAACAAAGGAATGAGACGATGGAAAAAATTTCCCAGATCCTTCAACAACTTCCCAAAGAAACTGAGGCACCTTCAACCAACAACAATTTTGGATTTGCAGTACCATTCAAGGTATAAATTAACTTTGGCATCCCCATATTTTAATTCCAAATAGATGTTGATGCTTTGGAGAAATGGTTAAATTTGTTATAAGGCTATTAATCTATCCAATTTTTTTCCAATAATGAAAAAGACCACCTTTTCACTCCTAAAATCCCTTACCCATGTCAATTTGTGGAAAGGGTACTAGGAGAGAAAAAATGAATACAATTCTACAATATTTAAGGTAATACCCACTTAGGAAGATTTTGTTGATGCCCTTATGGAGTAATTCTACCTTGTAGGGAACTATGATAACCAATACATGAGCGGGAAAACCCTATGATAGTAAAGAGACCACATGGTGCCGAAGTACACCAATTTTTTCCATATCTTGTGTTGAAAGTTGGGTATTAGAGATTCTGAGCGACACTTGGTTCTGAAGTACTATAGTGGTCTAATCATAACAAAGATGGATTTCTTGGACATCTACTCACTAGGAGATGCTTATCGACATGATTCCAAATTTGACATAAACTTAAGAAGAGGAATAAGTAGGACCTTGGGTCTACAAATCCACTACAATAGAAGCCTAGAAAAGGCGCCCCAAACTCACAAAATAAGGGACAGAGCAAGGAGATCCAACCTTAAGACAACCAACCTAAGTCATAGATAAAGAAGGGTAATGGGAAGTCAAAAAAGGACAGTGGAAAGTGGTTTGAGTTCCACAAATTTCCCTAGCACAACATTACTGAATGCCACTCAAAGCACTCATTATTGGCAGAGCTTAAAGAAAAGGAAATAGACTCTAGCTATAATTCTAATTTAGAGTGGGATAAAGGAAATTGAATCGTCAACGTAGAACTCAATGATACCATTAGGCAAAAAATATCTAACCATAAGAGCCATACAACCTAAAGAGAGGGAGAACTTCTTCCATTCATAAGTGTGGGTGAAGGGGCCCCCACTACATTTCATCATTGGCAATAGGATCCAAAAGAACCTGATATTAGTCGAGGTCATTAAGAGATTGAAGATATCAACAATACCACACCCCCAACCATATACCATTAGTTGGTTGAGCCATGGATGAGACATCTGTGTTAGCCAACAATGTCAACTATCATATGACATCAAACCCTTCAAATATGAGGTACTTTGTGATGCTTCCCCAATTGAAATTTGTGATGTTCTTTTAAGGAAACCCTATATGTGGAAACATCATGTTGTTTATGAATCTCGCCCCCATAGTGTCAATGTTACTCTCAAAGGTTATCTCTACAGGATACCATATGTAGTCCCAACTACTTTTGTTTCATTGATATCAACAAAACAATACCAAAAGTTAATATTTCATACTGCAAGGTTTGTCCTCTTCATGGTTCAGTCAAAAGGTGAAAGGAAGGTCACTGCAACCACCACAATGTCCAAATAAGGCCTCTCTACACAATGGAAGTGAACAATATTATAGAAACATATAGGGATATATTTTCTACACCTATGGGGATTCATATGCATTTCCATGTCAAATAATCAAATGAATTGATATATAGTGCTCCTTTACCTAATGGCCAAATATATAGATGCTCTCTCTTAGAGAATGAGAAAATAAAATGTCATTATCGTGGTCACGTCATCTAGAAGGGCCTTATTTCGCTGAGCTCCTCACCTTGTGGGAGTCCCAATTGTGTTGGTGTAGAATAAGGATGGGACATGGAGACTCCATATTGATTACATATCCCTAAAATAAATCAATATCAAGATAGATACTTGATCTCCAAGATTGATGATATTCTTGACCAACTTAAGGGTGCCAAGTTCTTTAGTAATATTTATTAAAATTTAGGTTACCATCAAGTTTTGATTGAACAAAATGATCTATGGAAGATAACATTCAAATCTAAAGAAGGCCTTTTTGAGAGTTTGGTCATGCCCTTTGGCTTGATTGATGCTCCAACAACATCCACGAGGATGATGGATGATATCCCTAATATGTTCAAAAAATCTTTTGTGGTTGTATATTTGGATGAAATCCTCATATTTTATAGAACCTAGGCAAAATATTTGTAACACATCTAAGAGGTCTTAAGAACCCTACATCAACAAAAGTTATATGCCAACCTCAAGAAGTGATCATTTGGCATGCAGACGATTCAATACTTGGGATGCATTATGGATGAACATGGGGTGCATTTGGACCCAGGCATGATCTAATTCATTCAAGATTGGCCAGCCCCAACAACTCTAACACATATTCATAGCTTCTTAATTCTTGCTCAATTATACCAAATGTTTGTGTTGGGGTTATCTCATATCACTTGGCCCTTAAGTCAAGTGACCAAGGCTGGAGAAATAGGAAAAAATTCATAATCTAAGTCACAAAAAAAATCATTCAACGATTGAAACACTACCTTTTCTTTGCACCAGTCCTAACCTATTAGGCCTGCAACATCCATTGAATATTGTGACAGATGTCTCTAACAATACTACTAGTGTGGTTCTCACTTAGCAAGGACATCCAATGGCATATCAATACTTGGGATGCATTATGGATGAACATGGGGTGCATTTGGACCCAGGCATGATACAATTCATTCAAGATTGGTCAGCCCCAACAACTCTAACAAAGCTCCATAGCTTCTTAATTCTTGCTAAATTCTACCAAATGTTTGTGTTGGGGTTCTCTCATATCACTTGGCCCTTAAGTCAGGTGACCATGGAGAAATAGAAAAAAAAAATTCATAGTCTAAGTCACAACAAAAATCATTCAAGGATTGAAACACTACCTTTTCTTTGCACCAATCCTAACCTATTAGGCCTACAACATCCATTGGAGATTGGGACAGATGTCTCTAACAATACTAGTAGTGTGGTCCTCACTTAGCAAGGACATCTAATGGCATATCACAGTGAAACACTATGTGATGTTGTCCATAGATACTCCACCCATGAGAAGTAGATGTACTATGTTTTGTAGGTCTATCAACAAGCATTATATTTTGGGGAAGGAGATGATCATCCACACTGATCATAAGCCTCTGCAATTTATGCAAACACAAGGAAGTTACAAAAAAAATTCCATCAAAATGACCCACATACTTGCAACAATTCAAATTTAAGATAAAATACAATAAGGGTAACACCCATGTCATAGATTACCTCAGTCAATGCCTAGTTATGGAGCTAACCACAATTCTTAACTCTTATGGGAACAATACATGTAGGAGGCCACAATTATACAACAATGAGTTTGAACTCATTACAACATACCAGATGTTGATCATAGGCCAACAAGTTCCAAACTTCCACTTCCAACATGTGCTTTTGTCTTACTTGGGACACCATTGTGTTCCTTCAAGCAAGCGCTCCAAGTTGATCTAAGAGGCACATTACAGTTGAGTGGTAGGGATCTTTGTTGTGGAGAATAAAATAGTAGTACTTCAGAATTATTTCTACTAGCAAAAGCTTCAACAAGATGTACAATAGTATATCAGATTGTGCACTACCTTTTCAATTTCTAAACCAACCATTAAGAAGTAGGGGTTGTACACTCCTCTACCTACCCTAGAAAATCCTTGGGAGTTAGTCTCCATGGATTACATGTTGGGTTTTCCATCCATAAATCATGGTAACAATTGTGTGTTTTTTGGTTGATGACCAATTCTCTAAAATGGTCATTTCAACACCATGCAAGAAGAGTACCTAGTGGCCACATTCCTTTTCATGTGTATTTTGGGTTCCAATTATTGGCTCTAATTGATGTATTTATACCCATTGCATCTTCACCAATAGAGTCCTCCCATGCTTAGGATGAGGTGAATAGAGTAGCAAAATTTTTGTTGAATGGATCTAACATCTCCAACAACATGTCCATGATATCATGTAGAAAGTCAATGCCAAGTAAAAATAATGACATGACGAAGACAGGGTTTCACATAAATTTTAGGCTGGTGATAAGATGTGGTTACATTTACAAAAATATCATCTTAAAGGGCTCCATAGGAACCTTAGACCACTCCAATCCTAAATGATATTTTTTGGTGATTTGGGGGGGAAATGATTGCCAAGGCATGCCCTAGATCTGATCAAAAGTTGTATTCCTCGGATAATTCTTTCCAATGAGCTATTGTTTACCCCAAACATATATTGTATACAAATTTGTGCCCCAATGAATTTGACGTACCAACTAATCACCTCAAGGTCTAAAAATATTTTGGCATTTAATTTCTAGGGTTAGGTTTTTGGACCTTTAAGGTTCTTTCTTTATGTTAAAATTATATTCCTATAGCCTCTTGTAATATATATTTTGAATGCATGTAATTGTGATCTCCCTTTATTCAAAGATAACTCCCACAATTCTAGCTAGTTTGTGTTCTACAGTATTATGTTATTTCATTTATTAATAGAAGTTGATTTTCCACCATATTAATGTGGTTTATGTTATATTTTTTGTGTTTTTTCATTTCTTTTCCTTCCTTTCATTTCACTTCTTGTACAAACTGGATCAGGGGGAGAGTGAAAGTAAGAGAGAGAGGAAGATAGTTTGGGGGGGGGGTGGGGTAGGGGTAAGCGGTAGAAGAGAGTGAGGAAAAAGAGAGGTTAAAGAAGGAAATAGGGAGGCATAGTGGGGAAGATAGAGAGAGAGAGAGAGAGAGGGAGAAGAGTGGAAGAGAGAGGAAGGGGAGAAAAGGGAAAGAGTCAAAATGAACATGAGAGAGAGAGAGAGAGAGAGAGAGAGAGAGAGAGAGTAGTGGGAGAGAAACAAAGAGAGAGAGATAGGGAGACAATGGGAGGGAGGGTGAGAAAGAGTGGGAGAGATGGAGGGAAGGAGGAAGAGAGAGAGAGAGGTGGACAGTGAGAGGGAGAGAGAACAATGGAGGTAAAGAGAGGATGGGGAGGAGAAAGCATTAGAGAAATTTTGAGGTAAAAAATGGGCCTACAAACACAAGTGTACAACAATATATAAATTTATAAGAACCAATAGGATCCAATATGATGATGTCAACCATGGGGGATGATTGAATCACCATTTTTGGAGTGAAAAAGTTGAAAAAAAAAGAACCTTTTGAACTTCTATTTTCAACTTATCTCCATATGAATTTACTCAAATTTCAAGCAAGAGTACTCATTGGATGCAAAATTTAATTTCACATCCAAGGAGTACCAATGTTGCATACTTTCTATGGACCCTACTACATGAAAAATGTGATTGCAATCATGTTTTTTCATGTATTTCACATTTTTTTTGTGTAATAGGGTCCATCGAAAGTATGAAACATGGGTACTCCTTGGGTGAAAAATTAAATTATGCATCCAACGAGTGCTTCTACTCGAAATTTGAGTAAAACCATAGAGAGATATGTTGAAAATATGCGTTGAAAAAGTGGTTTTTCTTTTTTCCCTCCAAAACTTTATGAGCTAATATAATATTAGTTTATTATTTCCACTATTATTTTATAATATTCCTTAGGAGTCCAAATTTATACCTCAAAATTTCTCTAACAAGAGAGTAAGAGAGAGGTGGTGGGAGAGAGGTAGAAAGAGGGAGAGAGAGTGATGGGGGTAGAGTGAGATAGAGAGGGAGAGAGGAAGACATTACGAAAGTGTGTGGGAGAGAGGGGAATATGGAGATAGATAGGGAGTATTGGAGAGAGAGATATGTGAGGGAGGGAGAGGTAAAGAGGAAAAGAGGAGGGGATAGTGGGGAAGGGAGGGAGGAGAGGGAGATGGGGACAATAGTGATAGATGTATAGATACAAAGGTAAAGATGAAAAGAGGGTGGGATAGTGGGGAAGGGAGGGAGAATAGGGAAATAGTGATAGATGTATAGAGACAAAGGTAAAGAGGAAAAGAGGGGGGGGGGGGGGGGGGGGATAGTGAGGAAGGGAGAGAGAGGGAGAGTGGGGGAAGACATGAAGAGAGAGAAAGAGAATAAAATTTTCATTTCAATAATGGTGACACTTGGCTTACATATTTAACTTGAAATCTATCATGGTTTCTCACTATAAATGGAATTATTGGTTGTCATTTCAGAGATTTAGGGTGGACACCATAATCTAAAATTAAATCTTGAACTACTTTTGTCTGCTAATTGTAGTTTTTTTAACTTTATTAATAAAGTTTAATGATCAATTAAAAACCTACACTTGCATAATAAACAACAATAAAAATAACAATACGAATAAGTAGATAATGAAGTTCACCCTTCTCAGGCTACATTTCTAGGTTCGCTTCAAATGAGAAACTATACCATTAAAATAACACAAAAAAAATCAAATGCTTTCTTACTTAACATTGATATCCAATCTATAATAAAAATTCCTTTAAGACCCTTTTAAGAAAAAAATAGGATTGTTGGAACACTCTTCCCATACACTTCTTGCCAACAAAAACGCTTCAAAACTCTATTGGAAATTACACCTCAAAACAATTTTTGCAGATATTACATTACAACTTCAAGTTGTGGTTTATTGGTAAGGAATATTGTTTATATCTTGGAGGTCATAAATTAAACTTCTTTTGTTGCATGATTTTGTCGGATACTTCATAATTTTGGGGATAATATAATCCACCCACATGGTTTTAATATATTTTTCCACATTGGTTATAATATAATACAACATAACCCATAATAATCACATGAAATTTTCAAATAAACCAAACCAAGCAATCACAAGATGTGTGTCTACCACATAATCCTTCTAGAGGGCCCATGTGGTTACATGTCTTTAGTCCACATGAAAGCCTTCGATTGGCCCATGTGGAAACCCCTGTTTGGTCCACGTGGAAGCCTTTCGTTGGCCCATGCATAGCCTCTAGCGTTCCATGTAGATGCTTCTATTTCTTCCACATGGAAGCCTTTGGTTGGACCATTTGGTTCGACATGTCATCCTTCCATTGAGCCATGTCAACCTATGTCATGCTATGTGCCACCATGTCATCATTCCATGTAAATATATGGGGTGCCACTTGTTTCCATATCATCATGCAATATTAGCATATGGTGTGCCACATGTCATCCTATACATGTGCCATGTGTCATCCTTAGGTGTGCCAAATTTCATCATCTAGGTGTGTCACCCATGTTTCTCCTTCAATTTCTGAAGGTCATAACTTTTGTAGATAGATTTTTTTTGAGCCTGCTCAAATTTCATTGGAACAATCTTGACGAGATCTTCAATACGAATAAATTTTCAACAAAATTTGAGACCATTAATTTGGATTAGTTGTGGAAATCCTCCTAGATCAATCCTCCCTATTTCGAATATTTTGAATCAACAAAATTTTGATTTTATTCTGCAATTGAGCGTACAACTCCCTCACTTTTTCAATCTCCATCCATCATGTTTTACTTGGATGCATTATTTTTATACCCACATGAAGATGTTCCATGCCAGCTCTTTGTGAAGTCCTCACCTTCCTGTTAAGAATAAAATCTTCCTACAACTCAATGAAATATTTAGAAAAAAACATCAATAGAAGGAACTTGAACATTCTCACCTTATTCCATAATCATAGAAGGCTCATATAGTTTCAGGTTTTCAATGGTCATCATTGAATACACCTACATATATGGAGGTGAATCTAAATAGAAATCATTGTCATCAATATTTTTCAAAATTGTAAACAAACCATATTTGATTTGTTTGATATTTTTTCTCACGTGTTTAAGATGTACTTTGCTAATATATAACCAAGTTTTATCACCTACTTATAATGATGATCAACCCAATGCTTTTCAATTCCTAGCCTTATACTTGGCTTGGCTCTTTTCCAATTGTTCCTGTACAGATTGATGAATCAATTAGTTATTCCAAATGAAATTTGTGTCTTTGTATACATTGTTATGCCCATCCACCACTAAATATCTCCCTAAAGCGAATTCCAAAGGAGACTTAGGAAAATATAAAAAAACTGTCTCAAAATGAGGCCTCTATGTAGAAGAATGTATGGCATGCTTATAGGCATGTTGTACATAATGAAATTAATCATCCTAAAGCTTATGATGCTTGCTACAATATCCTTGGAGTAGATGTATCATTGTTCTATTGACCACTTTTGTCTATCCATCGTTCTATGGATGAAAATAAGTGATTTTCTAAATCTTGGTGTCCATTAACCCCCATAAAGTTTACCAAAACTCCCCAAGGAAGCAAGATTCACAATCAGATATAATGGATGTGGGAAAATCAAAATGAACCCAAACATTTTGAAAGAACATATATGTAGTATTCTCTCCTATCACATTCCTTTTATAAGGCATCACGACACACAATTTGTTGAATCTATCCAATACCATGTATAAGTAATCATGACCTTTTCTAGACATAGGTAGACACCCTACAAAATCCATAAGCACACTTTCCCATGGATGAGAAGGTATAAGAACTGACATCTAAAAACCTAATTTTTGTTATTTGGTTTTCTAGTAGCACACATGACACATCCATTTAAATATTTAGACATACTTTCATTCATCTAAGGTCAATAACAATAAGATTGAAACTAAGCTACTATTTTTCCTACACCAAAATGACTAGAAATGAACTTTGCATGTGCTTCTTTAACTATAAGTACTCTTTCATCTATTGGAATACACAATTTACCATGGTGATGTAGCAATTTCTCATGAACATGATAATATAATCCTTATAATTAAGTACCATGGGCTTGTGTTTCACATACATCCTTGAAATTTGCATCTCCAACATATTATTCAATAAAACTTTCATGAGCTAAAGAAATATGTCGTAAAACAATAGATGCAATAATAGAAGGTATTGATAACATATCAATAACTTTTTTTTGTATAACTTTCTTATACCAAATGACCAAATATAATTGCTACAAGAATCCAATCCATACGAAATTCCATGACTATTGTAGCTTGGACTATGATTGAAGATACTACAAAGGCTAATGATCCATATGGATGTTTGTCTCTTTTCCCATAAAAAAAACGTTTCCACTTCTTCATACTTCAAATCAAAGCATAGAATTCTTTGTCATAGGTAGGATAATTTCTTATTGCACCAATGAAGGTCCCAAAATGGTAACAAATCAGTTTCATTCATTACATTAATACTAAACCCATGTCGTAATCACTTCGTATCAGTTTCAATTTTGAATGGTTGTTGTAAATATTGCAATGCTAGAACTGACATTATATTGATCTTCTCTTTCAAAGTTTTGAAGTCTTTTTGTTTTTTTCCTCCCCACTAAAAGACTCACTTAGTAATTGTCAAAACATGTAAAGGAGATGCAATAAATGAAAACTTGGAAATTAACTTCCTCTAATAGCGAACTGCTCCTAAGAAGCTTATAACTTCTATTATGTTATTATGCTTGAGCCTTTTCATGATGTCTTCAACTTTAGAGGGATCAATTTTCAATTCACCACGCCCTACAATATAACATAAATAAACTAAAGATGTTTTACCATATTCACATTTTGACATCTTTAGGAACAATCTCTGCATTTTCCAAACTATCTAAGACTTTCCTAACATGATTTACATGATCTTCCCATTTTTTGTAAAAATCAGTATGTTATCTAAGCAGGCTATTACAAAATCATCTACGAATGGCATGAACACATCATTAATAACTTGCATGAAAATGGTGGGAGAATTAAAAGTCCCAAAGGGCATGACTAGCCATTCAAACAAACCCTATTTTTTTTCAAGTAGTTTTCCAAATATCATCTTCAAAAATCCTTATTTTATGATAACCACTTCCTAATTCTAACTTAGTGAAATATATTAAATTTTTCAATTGATCTAGCAAATCATAAATATGTGGAAGAGGGTAATGATTCTTCAATGTGACTTTGTTTAATGCCCAAAAATCCACACACATGCTCTATGTACCATCTTTCATTGGTACCAACACAATGGGTGATCCACATGTAGAAGTACTTGGTCAGATGTCTCCTTTCTTGAGAAACTCTTGAACTTGCTTCTTGATTTATTCATTCTCAATCACTGATAACATATACATACTAATGTAAGGAATAGAGGCATCTTGTTGCAGTTGGATTTGATGTTGTATCTCTCTCTTGGAAGGTAATAATTTAGGTTCCTAAAACAATTTATCATAGTTAGCAACAATCTTAACTAATTAATTTTTATGTTTAGGATCACATTCTTTGAAAGCATTGGATTTATCATCATCCTTAGCTTTTAAAATCATGAGTACAAAAATTTTAACATAATTTAAAATTCTTTTTATTTCTCTCTTGTACCAAGAAATAAATTGGTCTTCATTAGATGGGATTTCATGATATACTGAATCCCATTTTTTATAAGATGATACTTTTTTTTTTTCTCGATAAAGACTATTCTATTAAAATAAAAAGGAAAAATATTTACATAGAGGGTTAAACCTCTGAGGGGGTAGCAACCTGCCCTCTGTCAAAAAAACTCTTGCAAGCATCCTGCTGCCTGACATTTACAAAAAAAATTGTTTTGTCTGAAGACTGTTACAAAAAAGCTACAAAAATGTTTCTTTGACTAAGGACATTTCAAAATGATGTGCTGGCATATCCATTGAAAACTAAAAAAAAAGAAAACGCCTGGAGACTGACATAACCAAAAAGCTTATCTTCTTGAAGCGTAATTGAACACCTGGCGAACTTATTCCTGCGGAGGAGAGCCGAATTACTTGTCGCTCGTTTGATTTACCCATTCAACCATTACATTGTCCTCAACATCCGTCGCACTTCTACCTAGCGGTAGAACAAGATGGAGAATGTTTCCAGTGAAACGCGCCGGCTCGCATTCAATTACGGGCTCCTGAGCAGACAAGGGCTGGCCATCCGTGCTCTTCCTTTCTGAGTCATTGAGAACCGCCCCCGATGGGCTACCTGGACTGTCACTGGGCACATGGGAGTTCGACGGATCCGTGGATGGATTATCTGAACTAACCTGCTCCTCTTCCTCCTCAAAAATCACTATCACTAGGGCTGAGATAAGCGGCTTGTTAAGCCGACTTCTGAACTGAAATTGCGCGGAGTGGAATGAACTGTTCAGAGACAGGCCAGAACTGTTTGAGGGTGGAGAGGTGGGCGAAACAGGGGCCATGGATGGGCCAGAATTGTCAGAGGGCGGTGAGGGGGGCGGAATAGAGGTTAAAGGATCGACGCAGTGCGGGACAAAACCACCTCTGTTGCAGGAACCACCCCTAGAGCCAGAGTGACTGCCGCGTCTGGGTGTACCTCGTTGGCGCGGCATTGTCAATTGAAATTGCTGGCTGAGCAAACTTGGACACGGATTATAGGTGTGGGGAGGCCAATTGCAGGTAAATTTCCCTGGGTTCAGACCCCCAGCAATGACAGGCAGCACCAGACTTCTGTGCCAGACTCCTAAACAGAAATTGAACTTAAAGGAATGTAAGACAACTGTAATGAGACACAGAGAAAAACTGAAAGGAGCAGAGGTTGACCTACTGGACCCTCTTACCAGACCATAACCGAAACCAGCATACTGATCCCTAACCCAGGGAGGCTCTCGAGCACTGCGCTTTGCCCTATAACTCACTCTAATTAGCCATCTGAAGCGCGCCTCAGTGCCAAAATCGCCAAGGTTCATGTCTTTTATGCTGTGAGTGAGGTCCTCCAACCAGGACCAATATCCTCTCTACACATTAACTCCCCTGCTCAGCGCCATAACTCCCAGGCTCCATCCACCATTACGCAGGGCCTTGAATGCCTGCTCCTCACCTGCTATAAGCCACCTAGACTTGCTGGTTCACTGGCCAGCTGCCGTCCTATCCTGTCTTGTCATGGATACGTAGTACTAGCATCCGCATCCGGGTTTATAAGATGATACTTGTTCTCCTCCTTGTAGAAGATAACTTTCCTGTCATATATATATATATACTTCCCAAAATAATCCCACAAATGTAATGTGGTATGAATCTAACTCTACCTCATTAATGAAATTAGTTGTAAGTGAAAATGTAAGTTTGCACTATTTAGACACCTGTATCTTAGCATTTTCACATACCCATCCTAAAGGATATTGTTTTGGATGAGGCTTAGTTTCTAGCCTCAATGTCTTGACAATTTCTTCAAAAATAAGATTAGCTTGTGAACCACTGTCAAAAAGTGTATCAGTGTTTGTATGTTCCGAGATGAGTATAATATGGAATAGCTCACTTTGTTTCCTTTCATCATGTACACTTCATATTTTGAAGAATGAGCACTAGAATTAGAACTAGCAACAAAAGTTATATATTGTATCCCCATGGTTGTGATCTTGATTTCATCACCTAAACCTTACCCAAGATCCTTTTGGACTATAATAGTGCTCTTCTTATCACCCTTCTTGTTCCCAAAATTATTTAGTCTCATTTCTGGATGAAGTTTTCAACACCTAGCATCATCATGTCCTTCCTTTTTTCAATGTGAACATGTGGGCTTCTCATCCTGTTTCTTCATTATAGATAATTTTTAACCGTATCCTGTCCTTTATTCTTTCCGCAACTGGATAAACTATTTTCTTTGATAAGTTCTCATGGAAATTATTTCCCATTGATAAGTTATCATCACCTCCCTTGGTAGCGAACAAATGGGTGACGTTGTCACCCCATTACGAAATTAGGTCCAATGCAACGATACCTCTGAATAAAGAAGATAATCAGGTTCCACACCCAACAAGGACAACCTTGGTTTCCAACCATACAAACTAGCTTCTTGAGCTTATAAATAAATAATGGCCTAGCCTTCAAGTCATTTTTAATGCAGAGATTTAAACTACTTAACAAGTATTTTCCTATCTCTTTCATACTCAAATCATTTAGATAAATTGCAGATTACGATTTAACACATGGATAAACCATTACTTAGAAAATATTAACGAAAAGTAGCATCTTCTTTTTATCAATAAATATCACGCCTTAAGGGTAATATAAACAATTTAATTTTTCTATTGTTGATCTGAATTGGATCCTAGAACACACTCTAAGTTTTCATGAACTCTTAAAAATATTCCAAGTTTCAAACTCTTATGAAAGTCAAGTTTATCAGAGATATCCTCATAACAGTTGCAATTTGTGATCAGCACGAAGCAACGAGGACCCTCCGTCAAGCGCGTAGACCGTCGGCCCATGGTAACACGCGCTATCAAGAATTAGCAAAACGGAAGGCCTTTTCGAGAAATGGGGGTGGTTTCTGATATGCGATTAGCGACAAGTCACTAATAACATATGGTCGGGAATCCCTCAAAGAAGGAAAAGCCCTGAGCCCCTAGACCCGAAAGGTTATAAAATGTAAAGGATATCGCGCCAATTTCATTAGGGGTGGGATTCCACAAAACCAACAGGATATCGGAAGGGCTCAAGGTGCTAAGTGGTTTCAACCAAGTCCCACTCGATGCCACACATCTATTGCCACACGTCCAACAGAAGAGAGAGAAAATTGCTCACATCGGGCGGGTAACCATCGAGCTACTCAACTGCCTAATATTTGCAACAACCGTAGGATTTGGGGGGCCCAGATCAACGATGGAGACGCGTCCTGATGGGTGACCAGATTTGAAGTCCGACATGGATGATGAGCTGGAAAAAGATTCAGTTCGCGTGCACTCTTGGAGCAAACAGAAATAACGACCATTTAAACATGTCCAAGAGAGATAACTCCTTTGTATATGCCTATCATGCGTGAGTCTCAGATTAGGCTCATACTATGGTGACCAATAGAGGTCGAGTTTCAGTAAGGAGAATCTTTGTACTCGAGAGACTTGGGGGATCCAAGTACAGTCCTACTAAATTGTATCTATTGTGTGAGACTCAAATTGAGCTCACTATTGTAAAAAATCTACTTTTGAAAACATAATAGAGAGGCCACTACTAAAGGCTCGATCGGGATATGTAACCCAGGAGTGTTGGGTGAACTCATTAAACTTGTTGTGTTTACATGTTTGCCTATTATGTTTTCTCTAACTACTTCAGTGCCTGTGTAATTCGCAATATTATCGATCCGTTGCATAAAATAACATAGGCACATCCATGCACATGAGTCTGTAATACCTTAATTGTTTGTCTTAGATCAATATTAGATCAAGTGGTATTAGAGCTCTAGGTTACTAAGGTTAGACAAGCTTGTGCTGGATTCTTTTGTTGAATGATAACTAGATCAAAGCTTAAATTAGGAGAAGGAGATTTGGTCGAAGCTAACCCAGAAATCAGAAGAGTTTATCCTAAGAGGAAAATGTCATAAGAAAATCCCTTGGAATCAGACTCCTAGTTCATGGACAGCTTCATGGCCATGAGAGCCATGGTAGAAGAAATGTGTAGAGAATTTAAGAAATGTAGAGGTGAAGAGTCATCAACCTCAAAACAAGATAAAGGAGTAGAAGAACCTCTTCTAGTTGCCCACCCAAAAGGCAAAGGAAAAGAAGAGAAGCCCTCTCCACTATCTCCCCCATTATCACCTTCATCCTCATCTTCTTCACACAAAGAAAGCCCTGAAAAGAAAAAGAAGAAATATTCTTTGATTACATTAGATGTGAAGTTTGATTTTCCAATTTATGACGAAGAATTGAATGCAGAAAATCTAGATAACTAGATTAGACAAATTGATGTATATTGCAGAGTGTAGAACATCAATTCAAAAAGGAGAAAGATTCAGCTGGCTAGCCTACGCCTTGGAGGCATCGCCGTGGTATGGTGGGAAGGCAGGACACAATCTGATTTGAAGGAGCATGGTAAAATTCTTTCTACCTGGAATGAATTTGTTTCTGCAATTAAAAAACAATTCTATCCACTAGTTTATATGTAGCAAGCTATGATGAGTTGGAAAATGCTTCACCAATTGAAAGGGAAAAGTGTACAAAGTTACACCCAAGAATTTAGGAAAAGAGCTTTGATTCTAGGCATTTCTTTAGACTCACCTGAAACTTTGCTAAAGTATATAGGTGTTCTACATAGTTATTTAAGACATACCATTCTCATGTTTAATCCCACTAGCATAGATGAGGTATCTGTTCAGGCTACACATCTAGAGGCTAGAGGCAAGAATGTGAACCCAGAAGTTGGGGGATCATCAAAACCTATTGCAAACAAGAACAAGGAAAAGAGAAAACAGAAATGGAAAGAGAGGAAGGAAAATGTTGTACAAAATACCAAACCTTCATGCACTCATTGCAAGAAGGATGGGCATGATGATGAACACTGTTGATTCTACATCCAAAGCTAAAACCTAAGAAGTACGATGGCAAAAAGAAGAAGACTGCTGCAGCTATTTAGAAGGATTTGGAGTCAGACTCAGGGGTTGAAACAACAATTGCAGCGACAGGTATAAAAGGTAAAAATTTTGAAGCATCTACAAGTAATTCTACACAATCTACTGATAACGAAGAAAATGAAAGGAAAAGACATGAGCTTTTTCGTATTAGAGTTATTTCCAAGCATCAAAAGATTGATACTTTGTTTGATAGTGGCTCACAAGTAAACTTAATTTCTGAAGCAATTGTAAAGAAACTAGGATTACTAACCACACCTCAGAAAAAGCCATATCCATTAGGTTGGTTATGTGATAAAGCAAAGCTACAAGTGACTAGACAATATAAACTTAGGTTTTCTTTTTGGTCAGCATTTGTAGATGAGGTTGAGTTAGATATTGTTCCCTTGGATATATGTGGAATTGTTTTAGGAAGTCCTTACTTGTATGATAGAAAAGCCATTTTCTATAGAGCTAAAAACAAGTATCAACTCGTTAAAGATGGAATTGAATATACTGTAAGAGCTCATAAACTCAAGGATTATTACACTCTCATAAACTCAGCGCAAATGAAAAGAATTGTAAACTTATGCAAGCAATTTTTACTGATGGTTGTAAAGGAAAGGAAACCTGATAAAACCAATGTATTTGAAGGTTGTAATGCTAAACAAGCAGCTGATTTAGAAAAAGTTATTTCAGAATATGATATACTTTTTCAAGAACCTAAAGGTCTGCCACCCAAAAAGGAAATAGTACATGATATTAATTTGCAGCAAGATGCTCCAATGCCTAACATCAGAATGTATAGGTTGTCCACTTTAGAGAATGTAGAAATCAAGAAGTAGGTATAGGAGCTGCTCGAGAAAGGGTTCATAAGACCTAGCACATCACCTTGTGGGTCTCCAATTGTCTTGATGAGAAAGAAAGATGGCTCATGGAGAATGTGCATTGATTACCGAGCACTGAATAAGATAATGATAAAAAACCTTTATCCCCTTCCTCGCATAGATGATCTATTAGATCAGTTGAAAGAATCTATTTACTTTTCCAAGTTGGACTTGTATAGTGGCTACCATCAGGTCAGAGTTGCAAAGCAAGATGCATGGAAGACTGCTTTCAAAACAAGGCAGGGATTGTATGAGTGGTTGGTTATGCCTTTTGGATTAACTAATGCTCCCGTTACTTTCATGAGAGTAATGAATGATGTACTAAGGCCTTTTATTGATGATTTTTTCATTGTATATTTAGATGACATTCTTATATTTAGTAAAACATGGGAAGAACATTTGAATCATGTAAAGTAGAACTAGATGTTTTGAAAAGAGAAAATCTTTGTGTTAAGCTATCAAAATGTGAATTTGGCAAAACATCTTTGAATTATTTGGGTCATATTGTAGGGGGTGGTGAATTGAATATAGATCCCTCTAAGGTTGCAGTCATTATAAACCGGCCTAAACCCAAATCTGCTATAGAAGTTAGAAGCTTCCTAGGAGCAGCACAGTATTGGAGAAAGTTTATTTCTAACTTTTCCTTGATTGCACCTCCCTTACATACTTTAACAAGATTGAACAAGGTGTTTCAGTGGGAAGGAAAACAATAGAAATCCATCAACACCTTAAAAGAAAAGATTAGTACAGCACCAGTACTAGCACTGCCCGATCTTCGAAGACCCTTTGAGATTGAAACAGATGCCAGTGACTATGCCATGGGAGAGCAGTGTTGATGCAACACTGTAAACCCATATGTTATCATTCTGAGATATTTAATTCTGCAATAGTTAATTATCCCACATATGATAAATAATTGTATCCATTAGTACAGAGTGTGAAAAAGTGGAAGCATTACCTAATGGGCAAAGAGACAGTTATACATACTGATAATCAACCACATCAATATTTGCACTCACAAACTAAGTTGCAACAATCAAGACACTATAGGTGGATGGGTTTTCTATAATAGTTTCATATTGTCATTAGATATAAAAAGGGCATACACAATAAAGTTTCAGATATGTTTTCCAGACCAATCATAAATGCATCTACTATACTTAAGCATAATTTAGTATTGCATGAAAGCTACATTGAACAATATGCTCAAGATATAGATTTTAAAGATGTATACGCAACTTTAAGTCATGGAAAACAAGTAGAAGAATTGGATTATCATGTTAAGGACCAATTCTTGTATCATTTGGGAAAGTTATGCATTCCTCAACTGAAAGAGTAAAGATAATTCGAGAAGCACACACTTCTCTAATATCAGGTCACTTTGGTGTAAGTAAAATAGTTGCACAGCTGCAAATATTCTGTTATTGGATAGTTTCTAGATATGTAAGAGGGTGCACTATGTGTGCTAAAATCAAGCCTAGCAATAGAAAACTAGGCTTGTACACTCCATTATCAGTTCCTTCTCATCCTTGGGAAAGTATTTCCATGGACTTTTTTGGGGGACTGCCTAAATATAGAAAAGGTCATCACTATTTATATGTTATTGTGGATAGGTTCAACAAAATGTGTATTTTAATACCTTGTAACAAAATGATTATAGCTTAACAAACAACAAAGTTGTTCTTTTAGCATGTATGGGTTCATTTTGGATTACCCACTTCCATTGTATCTGATCAAGATACCCGATTTTTTGGGAAATTTTGGTCGAGTCTGTGGGAATTGATGGACACCAGATTGAAGAAGAGCACAACTTTTCATCCACAAATAGATGGCCAAACAGAGGTGGTCAATAGGACAATGATCTAGTTGCTCAAAGGCTATTGCAAAAAGCATCCCAAGCTTTGGGATGAACATTTGTGTTATGTGCAGCAAGCATACAACCGAGCTAAACATTCTTCTACACAGAGATCTCCTTTTGAGACCTATTTTGGTTTCATACCAAGGTCTCCCTTGGATTTTGTCTTTGGTAAAGACATAGCAGTTGATGGAAACAATGATGTGGACAAGGCAACCAAGTTCTTTGAACAAATCCAAGAGATTCACCAGGTTGTACAGGAACAGCTGGAAAAGAGCCACGCCAAGTAAAAGGCAAGGCATGATAAGCATCAGACTGAGCATAGTTTCCAAGTTGGTGATCAAGTATGGCTATATATCAGCAAGGACAGAATGCAAGGTGAAGGTAAGAAGCTGAAGCCGATAAGGTATGGACCTTTCAAGATACTTGAGAAAATCGGTGAGAATTCTTTTCACCTTGATTTGTCAGCTTACATGCACATCTATTCAGTAGTTAATGCAGAAAGCTTGAGATTGTTTGAACCTTCATTGATTGAAGATCCTGAAGAGAAGAGTCAATTTCCTTCTATTGATGATCTGTTGCCTGAATATCTCAATGAATTGTAGTAAGATATAGTTCTGGACAAAAAGGTGAGAACTACTCGTAAAGGGGATATTGAGTACCTTAGGATTGGACTCAAAGGTTCGAAACCAAGTAGTGCAAGATGGATAGGAATTGAGTAGGCAAGGAAACTGTATCCTCATTTAATTGATGCTTAAAAACCAACTTTTGGTGGTCCAAAATCCTTTTCAGTGGGAAGGCCATGATCCGAATTGGATCCTAGAACACGCTCTAAGTTTTCATGAACTCTTAAAAATATGCCAAGTTTCAAAGTCTTATGAAAGTCAAGCTTATCAGAGATATCCTCATAACAATTGCAATTTGTGATCAATTTGGAGAAACGAGGACCCTTGGTCAAGTGTGTAGACCGTCGGCCCATGGTAACGCGTGTTGTCATGAATTAGCAAAACGGGATGCCTTTTCAAGAAATGAGGGTGGTTTCTGATATGTGATTAATGACAAGTATCTCCGAGCAAACCCCTCAAAGAGGGAAAAGCCCCGAGCGCCTAGACCTGAAAGGTTATAAAATGTAAGGATATTGCGTTGATTCCATTGGGGGTGGGATTCCACAAAACCAGTAAGATATCAGAAGAGCTCGAGGTAGTAAGCGGTTTCAACCAAGTACTGCCTGATGCTACACATCAATTGCCACGCATCCAGCGGGAGAGAGAGACAACTGCTCACATCGGGTGGGTAACCATCGAGCTACTCAACCGCCTGATATGAGTGACAACCGTGGGATTTGGAGGGCCCAGATCAACGACGGAGACGCGTTCGGATGGGTGACTGGATTTGACAAGGTTATAGAGCAATATCACATGGTATTTGAAGTTTGACATGGATGATGAGTTGGAAAAAGATTCGATTTCATGGGCACTCTTGGAGTAAACAGAAATAACGATCGTTCAAACATGTTCAAGAGAGCTGACACCCTCACCCATTACAGAATAGGTGGCCACCTCCCTGTGAAGTGTTATACAGTGATGACTACGCAGAACAGAGGGATTCAAATGGATAGAGGCAGGAGAACCCGAAAGTCAGGAAGTGGAAATGAACAATCAGAAAGTAGATTGGCTTTATAGCCACAGACTGACAGAGAAAGCAGGGGAAATAAGTTAGCGAGAGTTATTTAGACACAGAAAGATGAGAGTAGAGAGAAGAAGCCAAGCTAACTTGCAGAAGAAAAGGAAGCATCGAGCCAGACAAAGACAGAGAGAGTCAGAGTGAGTGTGCTCCAGAGAAGGTTTGAGAGGTTCAAGCGAACTCCTCTGTATATGCCTGTCATGTGTGAGTCTCAGATTGGGCTCATACTACGGTGACCAATAGAGGTCGAGTTTCAGTAAGGAGAGTCTATGTACTCCAGAGACTTGGGGGATCCAAGTACAGTCCTACTAAATTGTATCTAATGTGTGAGACTCAAATTGAGCTCATTGTTGTAAAAACTCTGCTTTTGAAGAAATAATAGAGAGGCCACTACTGAAGGCTGGACTGGGAGATGTAGCCCAGGAGTGTTGGGTGAACTCCTTATCAAACTTGTTGTGTTTACATGTTTTCCTGTTATGTTTCTCTAACTGCTTCAATGCCTGTGTATTTTGCAATCTTCTCAATTCATTGCATAAAATAATATAGGCACATCCATGTGCATGATTCTATAATACCTTAATTGTTTGTCTTAGATAAATATCAGATCAATTGTAGAGGCTGCAACACCCTTTAAAATTTTGGCCTGCATCCAAATTTCAAAACCTTCCTTGGTTTTTACCTTGATGGTTGCAAATAGTCGGGCTCATCCCATGAGCTCTTGTTGAGTTTTCACACCCTCTTCACTTGATTAATCACCAGTTGTATTTTGGCATGTTGATCGCTATGTCATGCTCGCGAGTTTGTTTTGGAATTTTGAAGGTTTTTCTTTCTATGTATGAGTTGTTTTCACTCTGCCGACATCGGTCACACTCACACATTAAGTTGTAAACATTGGTGTACAAGTGTTGTCACGGTCGTTCGAAGACATGTTTCAACTGTCATTCTCAACCTTCAAGTTAGTCTCACTGAGAACATGTTGTATTGTTGGTTTGAGGTGTCTTGTCATTGATTCATGTTAAGTGTGTGATCACATTTTCGTGTCTAGACGAGTACATTCACTTTCACACTTAGTCAATTTACTTGAAAATATGTCGACCGGACAACCCTCTGTTAACCAGACCTAATCTGAGTTACCTTGCATTGTTGCCCATAACTGCACAGAGCTTGAGGCCATCCTTTAGGAATCCTGATCTACACAATTTTGGCAATTAGGCAGCTGAATTACTCCTAGAACTATGTAAAAGTTGTCTTTGAAGTCGATCCACTTTGCGCTTCCCACAAGAACTTCCATCAAGCCTGCCACTCGTCAACCGGAAAAAGAACTTGAGCTGTGATCTTGGGTTGTACTGAGCTCCAAAATTGCACAGATTTGTCCTACCTAACCCTTCATCCTTGCTTTGTAACCAGCTCAATGATTCCACAGAGTTTTCATTTCTATCCCTTCTTCCCTACTTTGCAACCAGCTTAGGAATTGTGCAGACGTATCTTGTCCATCCCTTCTTCCCCATTCTGCCACCAGCTCAGAAACTACACATAACTTTCCAAGCCTGGACTATTTGTCAGGATTGCGCAGTTTTGACCAGCAGCTCGTGCAAGCTGACTTTGTGCTCCTCTGGAAAAATGCACATATTTTTCTGCCAGTGCCTCCTGCTATCTACACTTTCCTCCCTGGAGAAATTGTGTAGATCCAAGCTAAATTACCTGCCCAATGCTCCCTTGAAACATTGTGCAGATTGGCATAGCAGCTCTTCGACACCCTTCTTGGCCTTCCTCCTAGAAACTGTGCAGTTCTGCTCCCCAGCTGGGTTTTACCCCGCAACTGTCACTACTATCTCAGATTGAAAAAATATGTCTCCCAGTTACATCTACGCAGTTTTTCCCAATAGTGCTCCAGACCCTTGCATCCCAGCCTAATCTATGCTTTGTGCAGTTTCAGTGCCTTGTCCCTCTCCCGGTCACCTACACCGAAGCGAAAAACAATGCATCATTGTAGATTAGGAGATTTTTGGATTTGATGGCATCTCGTCATGATTAATTGTAGGAATAGGTACATTGATGAAACATGGCACGATGATGAATGAGATGGAGAAGAGCACACACTAGAAGACTTTCTCGTCATTGAGCACATGAAGCACAAGGAGAAAGCGAGTGAAAGGGACACATTCACATGCACCATCAAGAAAATACTAAGACTATCGAAGACCTCACAAAATTGTCCATGTGGAGGTGAAGACATGTTACACCAAGAGCATATCATCATTGAGCAACACAACAACTCAACACGGACACCACAGTCAGCCAGTACATGTTAGCAGTGCCATGAATTGTCTCAACCACATCACTACTATAGGCCATACTTATTGTAATCAATGCAATGTAAAGTGGAAGTCCAAGAGACCCATTTATGAATTTGAAGAGTCATGTAAAGTTGAAAAGTCATAGGAAGTCCAATAGTCATCAAAGAAGTCGAGGAGTCACAAGGGTCAGTTGTTAAGCCCCTATAATACTAGTGATTCCCCCATTACTATTGTCATTGTATCCCTTATTGTTATTATTGTGCCCCTATTATCCTCATATTGTTATTAGTATGCCCCATAGAAACCCATTATTGTTATTTTTGTGCCCTTATGTTATTACTGTTATGTCGGCTTGATTATATTGTGACCCCTTAGACTCCTATATATAGAAGGGAGGTTTAGTCATTTGTTTCATCCAAGAATTGTTCATTTGTGTAATGTAAAGGAGGCTTCCCCCTCGAAGAAGGTGAATTCTAAGGCGTTGATCTATGTTTTGTCTCTTTTTGTGAGCTGGTTCCCTAACATTTAGTATTAGAGGTTTAGATTATAGGGTTTCACTGCGCCAAATAGGTCATCGTGGCATTTTCGCTATAACTTTTTTCTATGATGTTTCAAAAGATACAAAAAAAAACCCATTTGAGCTGAAATTGTCCTGAAGTTAGAGTCCAAATTTCAGAGCTTTTATCGCTACATTTGCATAGATATGATCTGAGGAAGTTAGGGTTTTTGCAGACTCCAGAATTACATTCCAAATAGGCGACTTGGGGAAAATCATCATAACTTTTTTTTTGAGCATTAGATTGAAATTTCTTAAGAAGTTTTAGAAATAGGATGGCCTGTAGGTTTCTGTGTATTTGTTTTAGGTACTAAGGTTGAAACAGTAACACGTGGAATGTCGTACATGTTTGCTCTACTGAACTAGTCTGTAATTCAGTCACCATGGGAGATTTGGCATAAGTCTTCCTTGGAGAATCCAATCTTGATCAGACTTGGGAGTTATAAATAGGACACAAAGGGATACCGCAAGATGATATTTCAGATATTCGAGATCCATAGTTACAAAGATACAACAGATTCAATATCGATCTCTTATAAAGTGAAAAAAAAGGTGTGTAGTGTTTTTTAAATTTTGCATAAGATTGGATTGAAAAATTAGTTTGAAGGAATTCAAAGGGAATAGTGAAGAATAATTATCATTAATTAATGCCCCAAAGAAATAAAATGAAAAAAACATAGTAAGAAACCTAAAATCTCTAGCATGATTCGTGAAGAAGAGGAAGAAATGCAACATGATATATCAAAATTAGAAGACCAAGTACAACAAGTTTCACTCTCACTAAAGGTAAATGAAGCCAAGATGAATGGCGTGGAAGCTAATATGAATGATATGCAAGTTAAGATGGATGGCGTGGAAGCTAATATGGATGGTGTTGAAGCTAAGATGGATGGCATGGAAGCTAAGATGAATGGCATGGATGATAAGATGGAAGAATTGAAGATAAATTTGAATAAGTTGCTACAAGAAATGGTCACTAATGGTGAAAGGGTAATAAAGGAAACTCATGATGATAACAAAAGAAATTTTAATCATGATTTCATAGACTCTAATGTTGGATTTAAGACCCACCATGTTCCAAAAATCGATATGAGGAAGTTTGATGGCAAGGATCCCGGAACATGGATACTACAGATGGAGCAATTTTTTTATCTCCATAATGTGAAAAACACATAAAAGGTATGTATTGAAACTTTATTTTTGGAACCAAATTAGTTTGTATGGTATCTATAGCTTTTATCTCATAAACAAATTGTCACTTGGGCAATTTTTACAAAAGAAATGATACCACATTATGAGGATACAAAAAGAAACACCTTTTTTAGCCAATTGATCAATCTCAAACAAAAGGGTTCAATGATGGAGCAGATTGAGGACTTCCAAAAATTGAACATAAGGGTAAGAGATATTCTAGGGGATCATAGGATTTATGTGTTCATAGGGACTTTAAAGGATAATATCCAACATGAGGTTCTCCTTTGGGAACCTGATTCATTGGAGAAGGCATTCAGGTTGGCAAGAAAAATGGAAAGCAAAATTATGGCAACCAGGAAGCATACCGCTCACAACTATAAAGATGGAAGTGTTGTTGCCCCAAGTTGACACCACAAAAATTGGAAGAAAAAAGAGAAAAAGGGCTTTGTTACAGTTGTGATAGCAAATACACTAAAGGTCATAAGTGTGCTGAGAAGAAATTATTCTACATAGATTGTGATGAGGAGGAAGAAAAGGAACAAGAAATGTCAAAAGAAGAGGATATATTCTAGGAACAAACCCTAGATAAAGAAGAAATGAATTCGACTGTATCTTATAATGCATTAGCTAGAATTACCAGTCCTCAAACTATCAATATAGAATGATATATTAAGAAGAAAAATGTAATAGTGTTGATTGATTTGGGAAGTACCCATAATTTTATTCATTGTAAGATAGCAAAGGAATTGAATTGCTTCCTATATCCAACATCAGAGTGTCAAGTGATGGTTGCAAGTGGAGGAACCATAAATTGCTCTGGAAAGTGCCATAATATCAAGCTATCCATCAGATAATATGTATTGAGTAGCCCAATGCTTTCCATTCCAATAGGTGGTGTTGATGTTGTACTAGGAGTCCAATGGATACAATCCTTGGGTACAATAACTTTTAATTTTCAAGAACTTTTCATGAAATTTTGTGCTGAAGGAAAGGAAGTTGAATTAAGGGGTATTGCAGGGAAATTGAGAAAGATAATCATCTCTAATGGTATGACAAAGCTTCTAAAGAAGGAGCAACGAGGTTTAATTGCACAATTATGTTCACTAGAGGTCCCCACATCGAAATCATCTATTTCTCCAGATCTCCAAAAAGTCTTGGACAATCATTCCAAGGTATTTGAGACTCCCAAAGGTCTCTCACCTATTCGTGATCATGATCATGCTATTCATGTGATTCCAAGAAGTGTTCCTCCAAACATCATGTCGTACAAATATCCCTATGCCAAAAAGAGTGAAATTGAACGTATGGTTGTAGAAATGCTAGAGGCTGGGATAATTAAACCTAGTCAAAGTTCTTTCTCTGCTCCAGTAGTATTGGTGCACAAGAAGGATGGATCATGGTGCATGTGTCTAGATTATAGGGAGCTCAAGAAGCTCACTATTAAAGATAAATTTCCCATTCCCATCATTGATGAATTATTGGATCAATTGCATGGATCAATTTACTTCACCAAGTTGGATCTTCCTTTAGGATATCATCAAATCAAAGTGAAGACTAAATACATTCCAAAAACAACATTTATAACTCATGAGGGACATTATGAATTTTTGGTCATGCCTTTTAGCCTTACCAATGCACCTTCTACATTTCAAGGTGTGATGAATTCCGTTTTCAAAATTTTCCTTAGAAAAATTGTGTTAGTATTTTTTGATGATATACTAATCTACAACAAGTCTTGGAAGGATCATGTTGAACATGTTGACATGGTGCTCAAACTATTGGAGGAGAAACAATTATATGCAAAAAGCTCCAAATTTTCTTTGGAGTACAAGAGGTGGAATATTTGGGTCATATTGTATCTCATGAAGGTGTTAAGGTAGACCCTAGCAAATTAAAGCCATTAAGGAATGGAAAATCCCCACATCCATAAAGTATTTGTGAGGATTTCTTGGGTTGACAGGGTATTATCACAAGTTTGCTGAAAATTTTTCTGTGTTTAATTGAGTTGGTACAAGGTGAACCATGTCTTTCCATGCAGTAAGTGGGGAAACCAGAGAAACCTTGACAACGGATCAATACTTCCTGAAATTCCAAAGCCCTGTGCTGTAATTGAACCAAAACAGAGAAGCTGGTATTCAACCAGTCTGTAGCCAAGTGTTGTAGCAACTGCAACACCTTCCCAAATTTTAGCTTACATCCAAATTTCAAAACCTTCCTTGGTTTTTACCTTGATGGTTGCAAACACTCAGGCTCATCCCATGCGCTCTTGTTGAGTTTTCACACCCTCTTCGCTTGATTGATTGTCGATCGTCTTTTGGCATGTTGATTGCTATGTCATGCTTGCGAGTTTGTTCTGGCATTGAGAAAGTTTTTCTTTGTGTGTATGAGTTGTTTTCACTCTTTCGACATTGGTCGCACTCACACACTAAGTTGTAAACAATGTCGCACAAGTGTCATCACAGTTGTTCAAAGACATATTTGAACTATCGCAATTGTCACTCTCAACCTTCAAGTTAATTTCATTGAGCACATGTTGTCTTGTTGGTTTGAGGTGTCTTGTTGTCGAGTCATGCTAAGTGTGTGATTACGTTGTCATGTTTTTACGAGTACATCTGCTTTCACACTTAGTCAATTTTCCTGAAAATCTATCAACCGAACAAACCTCTGTCAATTGGACCCGATCTTAGTGACCTTGCATTGCTTCCTAGAACTGCAAAGAGCTTGAGGCTATGCTCCAAGTAGACTACTCTGTGCAATTCTAGAAATGAGCCAGCTGACTCACTCCCAGAACTACACAAAATTTGTCCTAGAAGCCAATCCACTTTGTGCTTCCTGCAAGAACTTCCATCAAGCCTTCTGCTGGTAAGCTAGAAAAATTAACTTGAGTTGTGACCTATGGATGTACTCAGCTCCAAAATTATGTAGAGCTGTCCTTTCCAACCCTTCCTTCCCCCTCTACAACCAGCTCAAGACTTGCACAGAGCTGGCTTGCCCTGCCAACCATTCTTCCCCGCTCTGAAACTAGCTTAGGAATTGCGCAAAGTTGTCATGTCCAGCCCTTTTTCCTCACTCTGCAACTAGATCAGGAATATGCAAAGCTATTTTATCTATCCCTTCTTCCCCTCTCTGCAACCATCTCAAAAACTGAGTCGAAATATCTAGGCTTGAACTGTCTCTCAAGATTACGTAGTTTTGATGAGCAGCTCCCACAACCTGACTTTGTGCTCCTTTGGAAAATTGTGTAGATTTTTTGGCCATTGCCTCTTACTACCTGCAATGTCCTCCTCGGAGAAATTGTATAGACCCTAGCTAGATGACCTACCTATTTCTCCCTTGAAAAATTGCGAGATTGGCCCAACAACTCCATGACACCCTGCCTGGCCTTCCTCTCAGAAATTGCATAGTTCTTCCTCCCAGCTAGGTTTTCCCTCGCCACTATCATTGTTGTCTTGAATTGCAAAAATATGTCTCCCAGTGAAATCTACACATTTTTTCGTGATAATGCTTCAGAGCCTCACATACCGGCCTGAGTTTTTTCCAGCGCAGTTTCAGTGCCTTATCCCTCTCCCGGTCATCTCCATCGAAGTGAAAAACAATGCATTGCCTTATCCCTCTCCCGGTCACCTCGACCGAAGCGAAAAATAATGCATCATGGTAGACTAGGAGAATTTTTGGATTTGATGTCGTCCCGTCATGAGTAATTGTAGGAACAGGTAAATCAATGAAACATGGTGTGATGACAAAAGGGATGGAAAAGAGTCACATGCTAGAAGACTTGCTCGTGGTTAAACAAACACATGAAGCACAACGAGAAAGCGAATGAAAGGGACACATTCACATGGACCATTAGGCAACTACCAAGACTATTGAAGACCCCACACACTTTTCCATGCGGAGGTGAAGACATGTTACACCAAGAACATATCATCACTCAACAACACAACAACGCGACACATACACCATAGTCAGCGATTACATGTCATCAGTGTCATGTCAAGTTGTTTCATGAGTTGTCTCAGCCACATCACTACTATGGGCCATACTTGTTGCAATCAATGTAATGTAAAGTGGAAGTCCAAGAGACCCACATATGAAGTCAAAAAGTCATGTAAATTCAAAAATTCATAGGAAGTCAAATAGTCATGAGGGAAGTCGAAGAGTCACAAGGGTTAGTTATACCCCCTTGGCTATATATACCCCATCATTGTATGAGCAAAGGACTTTTTAGCTTGGCTCCTGCCACATAGCCTTGAGAGTCTCTAATTCGTTCTTTGAGGAGTGAGGAGTGGCTCCAATTTCCCACTGTTGGGACTAGTGATGTATGGTGTACAGATGTGTCTTCGATTTTTTGCTTAATTCAGAAGCATGTCTCAGGCCAACACATTTTCACGCATGTTTTGTATCTATTTGTAAGACTATTCTAAACATTTGTAATGCATGTTTTCTTAACCCGTGCTAAGATAGTTGAACTACTTCGATTATTTTAGTACTCATATTGTTGAAGATGTGTTACATTTTTTTTATTACTATTGGCCCGTCCATGTGGACTACACCGTTGGACATTAGACAGAGCATATTTGTGTATTTCTTCATGTTAATGACTGTCACTCTCGTGTGGACTATTCCATTGGATTTCAGACATACCCTTGTTGTTTTTTGTGTGTGCTTCTTCATGGGTTGGGACTATTCCCTCTCATCAAGAGGCTCACTTTACCTCCCTCCTTTGATAGTAAGAGAACCCAAACACAGAGTTACATTATGCACTCACCAGGCACACTCACCTCACTTTCTTGAAGTTACAATCACAACACTCCCATGTGCTGAACAACAAGAGCTAAGGAAAATCTCTAAGATAATGGTGACTGAGCCATCGTATCAAATGGGATTCCTACATCAAATAGTGTGAGGTCAAGTTGGGACTTCATATAGGGGAGATCCCCTGAATACTGGCAGGTCTAGTACTGTTAACATGTTTTATAGCCAATATCTAAGATTCAATATAGGAAAACATAACCAAGATTTAACATATCAACATATATGACTTAGCCATTCCTCATCAGTTATACAAAAATTAGCATCCCACATTTTCATAAGAGTTAACATTCCCACTCTTACACAAGATAAAAATTTTATGCATTCAAATGAAATTTAAGAATCCTAAAAAAAACATATAACATTCATTGGCACATAACATATAGGAAGCACTTATCTTATAATGATGAATCTAGCAACCAAGTTTGGGACTCTAACTCTCCAGTCAACCTTAGACAATCTGCATCCAAGCTTACTTAAAATTGTCACCCCCGAGCTAGATTCTAGAGCTATAGGATAAGTACATAGGGGTAGAATAAATACAAAAATAGAAATATGGTCTCCAAATGTTAAACCACCTTTACCCACTAGCTTATCACAAGTCAAAACAAGGAACAATAATTCACTTCCTGCAAGCTTTCTCAATAGCTCCCAATTGTTACATAATGGAGATTACTATCTTAGTCACCCTCAATTATAAGGTTCTTTCTAGCATAGAGGCTTAACACTCAATATCAAGAGTAGATTTCCTTTAAAATATTGAAAGATTCTTTAGACTTTGGGTAAGCCACTCACAACGGTTTCATCAGCCTCAAGTCAAACCACTACTCTATAAATTCTTTTATATCAGTTAGCAAACCACACATAGTGGTTTCATCAACTGCATCGCTATAGAGAAAAATCTCTCTATCCAAATGAATTTACCATCTATTACATAAAATAATCCAAAGCTCTCCTCTTTTCCATCATCCATCTCTTAAATAGTTATCTTCTCATGACTTCTAATTTTTAATGCTCACCCTTTCTAGATGCATGGAGTCGTGTCTTTTTTGTGCATGTGTAGAAATGCTGGCCTCTTTGGTTAAGCGCATAGGCCATTATTTATCTTCATTAATTCCTCCCATTAGATGTTATACTCACCATTTCTGGCTGTGTAGTTGCACCCTCTCCATTGCCCTTGTCAATCTACTAGCACAACCATACTTTCATTTAATTTTGATTTTCTCTCTTGTATACTTTTCCAGAGAGTTAGTATGTTTCCCGACCATTCATTTTTTAGTTGAATTTATCATACAACTAGTTCATTAAAGCGCATAGTCTAACATTAATATCAACTATGTTTCCTCAAGAAAATCTCCTTCCTCAAACTTTGGAATCTGTGTTGCAATTTCTCAGTCATTTTAATTTATGTTTGCAAACTTCAATGAATTATTTTTCAATGCTTACAAGGGTAATTAACCCACATGAGATGTCACAAAGCCCACACCCTTGGAGTAACACTTCCCTTAGTGTTGTATACCTGAACACCGTTTTTTTTCAAAAGTACTTTAAACCAAGCACAAAACATGCTTGTCCCAAGAAGAAATAATAGTGATAGTTATAAGTGTAGCTTAGTTTTCAATTACATTTACATACACAATTTCTTTCCCATCAACTCAATGAATACTAAATTCATTAATTCAACCATATTTTAGTGGCTCTTTTGTAGTTTCCTAGTGTCTTTGCTACACCCAATCCAACTTGATAGCTTTGTCATTTTCATGAGTGTTGTTTGCATGCAATATCTAATGTTTTTGTCCTTTTTCTATATTTTTTCCTTCAAAGAATAGTCCCAACCCATTGCTTCTCGAAACCTCCCCAATGTGTCTTTGATTCTAATTAGCCATACCCATGACCCTTTTTAAAACAAATTTATTTTCTAGCATCCCATTCTCTGATTCCAAATCTCTTGGGTTATTCAGTCCCTCTTCTATCCAGTCATACACCTTCCAAGTTTAGGCATTCCCCTATTTGCTTCCCTATCGCTTGGGTTTTTCATTCGTTAGGAATGTTTCCTAACATCAGAAGAGCCTCATAATTGAGGTGAGTCCATACCTTAATACCTTTATACCAGTCATGGCATGCTTCATTGAAATCAGTGGACACCATTGGGTGCTAGTACCCCACAATGGATCTATTCCAAAAATCTTCAACAAGCATGCCGCAACACATTCTGTTATCTTCAAGTTGCTGCTATTACCTTTCTACCAAGTATATGCACCCAACTTGGGAAGTTTTCCATGATTTCCTACATCATGGCACACAAACCTCCATGAAACTCGTCATAAAGGAATTACGATAAATTTAAAATCATACCTCATTAGCATCTTATCCATGAAGTGAAACTCATGATTTTATTTTCCATCCTATCATAACATGCCAAGTTAGCTCATAAAATAAACCATCATAAATCAGTGCATAAAATTATGTTTATAATCAATAAATTAATGAAATCAAATGAAACATTGATATTCATCTTTAAATTGTTCTTCACTTCTTGTTTTATAAACATTAGATAGGCTAGCCAACCCAACAAGCATTTAGTGGCCTTCTCTCCTCTTGTACACACATTGGATCAGTTTCCAAACCCAACAAGCACCCAATACATTATCTTCTCTTTGACCTCATGCACACACTAGATAAATCTCCAAACCCAACAAGTAAACAATGCCTTCTCTTCACTTCTCTTTGGCCTTATACACACACTAGATTGGTTTCCAAACCTAGCAAGTATATAGTGCCTTCTCTTCTCTCATACACATAGTAGATTTATTGCCAAACTGGAAAGTACCCAGTGCCTTTTCTTCACTTCTCTTCGACCTAAAAGTTACTAGTGGTTTATCAACCGCAAGGAAAGCACTTAATATAAAATAAGTATAAATAATCCCATTTTCTTCACCATGAGTATGGAAAATATTAGTTTTGATAGTATTATATAAATAGGAATATAGGTGTATCCCATACCTTCACAGGCCTAGAAAAACCCCATTCCAGGCAGTCTATCTATTCTAAAACAAATCTCAAATAGTATCATATTTTCCTATCCTAACGCATTACACAACGCATAGGCCTAGAAAGTCCCATACGTTCCTTTCCAACCACATTGACATATACACATATTGTCGCTGCTACTATAGCCTCCAAAAATTTGGTCTACATCCAAATTTCGAAGCATACTTCAACTTTTCATGTTGTCATCACAAAGATTAAAAACCATTACATGTGTTTTCTCTAAGTGTTCTAGTCTCATTTGTGAGAAAATTAAAGCATCATCTTTTAACATGTTAAGTGTCACATAGTGTACACAACCTAGTTTTGGTGTGTTTAGAGAGTAATTCATGTGCAAATGAGTTGTTCTTATCCCAAAAAAATATATCACAATAATTGCAAAAGTTTCAAGCACTTTTGCACAAGTGTTTTCATGATCATCATAAAGTGTATCTTTGGTGTCACACTTGGTGTTAGTCATTGCAAGGTTGTCGCATTGAGGAAAGTGTGTTATGCATGTATTCTGAGTGTTCCTTGCTGTGTTGTCATGTAATATAAGTGTGAGGTCATACTTAGATTCTTTTTTTTTAATCCTCATTTCACTAATCCAAGATTTAGTCAATAGTGGGAAAACTCCCTAACCGGACCACTCAACCTCTTTCAGCTAGCCTAAACTATGCACTGCGCAGTATCATCCCTCAAGCAATACCATTCTCTCTTGGAAATGTGCAATGCACAATTTCTTACTCCTAGAACTATGTATTGTGCAATCTCAATGCTCTATCCCAACCACTAAGCTCCAGGACTGCGCAATATTTTCCTCCATCTATGCTTGAACTATGCATTGCATAGTCTCAGTCCTCAAGCCTCATCCTTGAGCTCCTAAATTATGCAATTGCACAATCTCTTGGACCCCTGTCCTTCTAGCATTGTGTAGTGGTTAACAAATAAATGCCCAAGCCCTCAACTATGCAATCCACAAGCCCAGTCTACCCTGAACTGTGGATTGCACAGTCTCAAGGCTCAGTCCTGACCCTTGACTACCTGAGCTGCATAATTGTGTAGTCCATAAGTCTCACCCTCAACATACCGCCCAGTTCCAACTTAATTAGTGGATGATCAAGCAACATATTAGACTAGGGGATTATCAGATTGATGTCACCTTGTCAAGAGTGAATTGCAAATGTAGATAATCTATCATGTTATAATAGGATGATGAAGAAAGAGATGGAGAAAGAGACCATGCTAGAATATACCTCTATAGATGTAAGTACAAGTTGGTAAATCAGGAGGAAGCAAAGGGACATCATTTTACAATAAAAAATTAATATTTGATAGCACTGAAGACTCCTCATCTCTAACCCATGTGGAGATGGAAGAAAAAATCATCTTCACGAAGACACAAATCAAATAACAACAAAGAATGGCTTGACATTACCATGCCATCACGTATTCCATATAATCAGTGTCATGTCATGTCATGTCATGAGTCATCACGTGCCACATCATTTTGTGGATTATTGTAAATACTTATTTGAAAATGTATTGTGAAGTGGATGTCCAAAGCATGTACAAAATGTAAAGAGTCATGTGAAAGTTGAAAAGTCATAGGAAGTTAAAACAATCATGAGGGTAGTCCATGAGTCACAAGTGAGGTGAAGGATCACCTCATTTGTTATATATACACCCTCATTGTATAAGTAAAAGTATTTTCACCTTGGCTTCTCCCATAAGGTATCAAAGAGACAGGTTAGTACCTTTGGGGAGAAAGTAGTGGCTCCAACGCTCCACTTTTCGAGTAAGTGATATTCGTTGTATTCATTCATCTTGGGAATTTTACTTAATATTTGAAGCCTAATGGCCAACATTTTGTTCATGCATGGATTATGAATATTTGTAAGAATGTTCTGTAAATTTTTATGATTCATGTTTACATTCACCAATACTAAAGTAGTTGAACTATTTCAGTTATTTTTGTGCTTATCATGTTGAGAATGTGTTGTAATGGTTATAACGATTGTTGCATCCTTGTGGACTATTCCATTGGATGTTATACAAAACATTCATGTTTATGTGTGTCTCTGCTAGGGTGGTACTATTACCTCTCTCTTAGAGGCTCACTTTCTTTCCCCTTCATAGTAGAAGAACCTTGATGCACCTGCAAACGAATATTCACGAGGCATACCTACTTGCTTTGGGAAGGAGCATATGTGCTTCTCTCCCTTTTTGACAACTAAATCCAAGGAAAATATTTAAGTAGACGAAAATCAAGTTGTATTCCATATGGGGTTCCTATACCAAACAATGTGAGGTCTAATTGGGACCGCATACTGAACAAACCCCTTTTAATGTTGGCAAGTCCAGCACTGTCAACATTTTTGGCGCTAGAAGGAGGGAAGACAACTTTTTATGGTTGATAACTCCAACCATCCACATCATACTTCGTTTGGAAAAGGAAGCAACATTCCCAACACCTCTCTGACTCATATTCTTGAAGTAAATGGACCTTCTTTGCTTAGATCATAATAAAATTATGAATTTACCTACGAGCACATCTGGGTAATTTGGCCTATAACTCGTCACTTTACAAAGGCCATTGGATTAATTCCTAGAGCACACAATCTTCCTTATTTTCTGAAGAATAAAGAAACAACTCCTACCAGGATATTGGTTTCTACAGTGGAAGATATGGTTTTTTCTACTCTTGAAGAGTTAGCGGAATCTGCAGACAACACAAAACAACTAGAACAACCTCCACCTCACAACGAAGAATATGGGGATAACAATGTGCTCCTAGAAGACATTTTCCATAAGTTAGGCAATCTCAGGGAAGATTCCTCTGGTTCTGAAGATGAGGAGGAGCACAAAGACAAGAACATGGTAGACCAAGATCTGGATTGGATGTCTCATGGCCCACTTGCTCTTCTGAGTATTTTACATAAGATGTTAAGACACTCGAATTTTTTTTAATGAAATATGACCCTAACAAGGTGATCAAAATAGAAGACCATTTGGATAACTTCTACCTACGCCTATAGATGCTCAAGGTACATCATGATGGCGTTGCATATAGACTCTTTCCTTGTACCTTAGATGGTAGAGCAATTGTTTGGTATCATAGTATTCCTACAAACTCAATTCAGAATTGGAATGGGTTTAAAAAGTTGTTCCTTGAAAACTTCCCTAATGATAAAACCTGAACCATGTTATTAAAGGAGTTAGGGAATCTAAAGATGGAGCGAAACGAAAAGGTTATATATTTTAATGAAAGGTCTATATTGAAACAATTTCCCATAGATACGAAACCTAATGAGTCCATCATAATTGACTACTACGCTTTTGTTTTGTCGATAAGCATTGTACATTTTGTAAAGAGAATGATGAAAGAAACTTTGGCACATAATTTCAAAGAAGCCATCGTAGTTGAAAATGACTTGCGTAAGATTGTATTCATTTTCGACGATGAATCATCTAAAGACTCCAAGGAGACTGTAAAAACATCTCAGGCCTCTCCAAACAAGGCCAAGGATAAATAAGATATTGATATTGAAAGCTTGACCAGGACCATCAGTTCTTTGTCTAATGAGTTGGCAGAGTTAAAAAAAGGACAATCGGAATCATTGTCAGCAACAAGCCCCCAAAGTTTAACTTCTTGAGAAGGACTAACAATAACAATAGTTAGCCAACTACGTCTTCACATAACTCGAATTCCATGTTGAATGTCGAAAGCATGGGCATGGACCAATACTATTCTTTTCATAAAGAATATCATTGAGAAAAGTCATGCCTACAATGGAATCACAACATAAACACTCTGGCTATGCACATCATTGCCACAGTACTTTCAGATGAGCATACTGAGCAAATGGAAGAAAGGGAGAATCTGATGTGGTTAAAGAGATTGTGGGTATCAGACACGGAGTGAATAATTTTAGTTGTGTGTTCAATCCTGAGAAGAACAATGTCGAAGAATCGCCACTAAATGAGGCCTGGATTAGAAAAAAAATAGTCGATAAAAGTTGAGGAGCCAATGGCCCGCTTCTAAACAAAATTTAACGAGGAAAAAATTGAAGGAAACTTGTTAAGAAAAATCACAATTCCTATCAAGTCGACTAAAAAAACTCTGGACAAGACTAGAAATGTTTGTACAACAAAGAACACTTCCGCTAATAGTAAAAGAATGTCTATCATTCCAAAAGTGTCAAACAAAGCCACTCCTCCAGACACTTCAGCAATGTTTGATGCATTAGATTATAATATAGTGGAAGACATGAAGAAAGCTTGCAAAAATATTTCGATCTTTGAGCTTACAAGGATAGAAGGTTAGTGGGAACTTCTTGTCTGAGCCCTTTATCATCCTTCATAAGGTAACAATACTTCTTCTTCCCAGAAGGTGTCTAGTAAGTCTTTTGGCCCCCTGGAGTCACTTGTTAATGCATTAACATTAGAAGCTAATGCTTTCTACCCTCAGTTTGTATTGAATTTTGAAATTTTCAATTACAATTTTCACAATTGTTTAGTTGATTCTAGTGCATCCCTAAATTTAATGTTATTGTTTTTTACCAAGAATATCAAGCCCAAAAGGGATAAGATCGATGCACATATTATTCAATTGGACGAGTTTCTTATCCAAGCTATTGGTGAACTCAGAAATGTTCTTATTCACCTATCATCTGATCATCGAGTTCACCAATGCGTAAACATAGTAATCATGGACATCTGAGAAGCCTATGGTATATTGCTAAGTAGAGACTGTTCTAGAAAAATAAAAGGGTATTTTGTTACCAATTGGTTGCATTTATGGCTTCCGTACTAGGGAAGGAATAACAAAATCCAGGTGGAATCAAAACCTTACATGAAAGACATTGTTACACCCTTCCTGGTGGAATCAGAACCTTACATGAAACATATTGTTACACCCTTCGCGTGTGGTATCATTAGGAAGGTTGTATGACTTGCACAATCGCTTTCAAGGAATGGTGAATGTGAAAAATCATAGTTCAACTCTATGACATGAACATATTAATATTAGTACAAAAAGTGATCCAAATTTTTTCAAACTTGGTACTTTCTACACACCTCAAGAGCGTTAAGACTTTATCCAACCTTTTAAGCATTACCAATATGTCTTCACATGGATTTATGATGAGCTAAAAACATATCACACATGAATAATATAGCATGTGATTCTGATAAGGGAAGGTGCCAATCCTTTTTAGTAGAAGCTGCAGAAAGTACATAAGATGCTTGAGCCCCCAATTTATAAGGAGCTAAGGAAGTTGTTAGATACTTAGATCATTTATAACATGCAACATTCAACGTGGTTCCCTAATCTGGTCCCAGTAAGGAAGAATTTTTGGGAGATTCACCTTTTCGTGGATTTTTGAAATCTCAACTGCGTCTCGGACAAAGATAATTAACTAGTGCCATCAATGGAGCAAATACTATAGATTTATCAGGGTCAAAAATGTTTTCCCTGCTTGATGTATTTTATGGTTACAACCAGGTTCTAGTCTCAGAACTTGACTGAAGACAACATTCTAAACAAAGTGGGGCACATTCACTTTCAGAAAAATTCCATTTGGGCTAGTTAATGTTGGTACAACCTTTCAATGTGCGATGAACATCACATTCCATAGTTTGATTGGTTAGAGTGTGGTGGCATATCTTGATGATGTCACAATGTTTTCAAAAAAGAGATCCGACCACTTGTGTCATTTGAAGCAAAGTTTTGAGCGATGTAAAAAATACAAGATATTTGTAGGTTTTAACCTTGAAAATAAATTACCTACAAATCAATTCTTAAAAAAAAATATACAGTGGTGGGAAAAACAAATACACAATATTTTCCCTTGGATCCCAAAACCAGGAGTACCAAATTGATTTTATATTATATTCCTTTCAATGTTACAATACATATATATACATGCCGAAGCATTCATAAACAATGGCATTTACATGGCTCTAAAAGTTTAGGGGGATATGATTGTCATCTCTCTAAAAGTTTGCTTAGAGTAAGCTTTCTTTTTAGAGCGATGACAATCATATCCGCCTAAACTTTTAAAGCCATGTAAATGCCATAGTTTACATAGTTGTTGATAGCCATGTGGTTTAGTGGAGCTGGTGGCAGCTCGAGAAACTTTCATCTGAGAGCAGAGTTCAACAATGACAACTTTAATAGCTTGTCTTATAACACCAA
This sequence comes from Pinus taeda, assembly GCA_000404065.3. Lineage (NCBI taxonomy): Eukaryota > Viridiplantae > Streptophyta > Pinopsida > Pinales > Pinaceae > Pinus > Pinus taeda. The sequence continues at coordinate 89,007 of APFE030253016.1, read as the reverse complement.
ATTATAGGCACCAATCTTTCTAGGAAGCTTATTCAAAATGGCAGTTGTTACCCAATTTGGTAAAGAAGCAATGAAGATTTCTTTCCATTTGGGATATAGAATCATGTCAGAAGAAAGAGTATGCAGATAATGGAGACATTCCATGAAATATTCATCAAAATGCTACATATTAGTAAGCTTCATGGATGTAAGTGTGACTGCAGCAAGTTCATTATTGATCTGAGGATAACCACAAAAATTGACAAGAATACCATGCATTAGGCAACCAATCATGTTATTCACAGGTAATGAAGTTTGTGGATCCATATATGTAGTATTATTTGGGTTCATTACCGCAGATGTTTCCCAAGAAGGAATGAGGACAGGATCATAATGAATTTCTACTTTAAGCTAAGAATCAAGGAGTCCTTCGAATCCACTGATGATTTTCCTAGTTGCATTTATTGGAGAAATGTCATCTGCTAAATATGTGCAGTAGCAAAACAACATGGAACTCAATGTAGATAGTATTTCTTCTTTAGAACAATAGTCAATATTCCATGAATATGTGGAAGAAGTAGACCGATATTTATGATATTCTGATTTCATGACATCTCTTTTATCAGGAGCAGGTGACCAAGAAGAATTCCAAGAACTTATATCAGTAACTTTATGTACAGTTGTATATTTGGGTTCTTCTTCATCAGAAAATGAAATCAGATCAGGAATGTCTTTTTCTATCTGAAAAGTTTCTTTATCAAGAGGAGAAAAATTATTCACAACAAACTCTAAATCTTCTAGAGTAGGAGGAGCAGAGGGCGCTGCTTCAAATTTGTTGAGTATTGTATTAGAACTGGAAGGCTTATCAGGATCATATCCTAATTTCAACCACTCAGAAAATGTCATTTTATGTCTAGGGCTTGAAGAGTTTAGACTGGAAAACATGCCAGGATTAGCCATAGGAGCATAGACAAAGGTAGTTTCTGGTTTAGGAAAAATGATATCACCAGGATTCTTCATTTTTGATTGAAGAGTAGTAGGAACAACATGGAAAGGAAATTGATCTTGAGGATCTGAGAAATAAGTAGTAGCTTTAAAAGTAGGATCATGAGTATTTTTCTTTTTCTGACTTTCAACAGAAGTAGAGACAACCCAAACTTGTTTCTTTACTACTTCAAGTGACGTTTTTAAGCTTTTCATCATATCCTGATTCTTATCTGCTACTGAATGTACTTTGCCAATCCATTTGGAATTATCATTAATCCCTTTTTCTAAAACATCAATAGTTTTAGCAATATGCAAATCATTTTATCCAAGAGTTTTTATTCCATCTAGTAATTGATCTCTGGTAAAATCAACCTTTTGAAAAATTTTATCAATTATTTCTTGGAGCATTTTATTTTCTGTGGCTTCATATTGATGATTTCTTTCTAGATGTTTAATCAAACTATCTAGAGCAAGATTTGTCTGGTTTGTTGTTGCAACCAATTCCCTGTCTGAAATATGAGACTAGTCAAACTGAAGTGGAAGTAACTTAAAAATCTTATCATCTTGTCTGATAACAAGATTTTTCCAAGGAGGAATTGTTTTCTTAGTGCTAAGAATAGTGCCATCTATTAATTCCCATTTGTGTTGTGGCACTTCTGTCTGTAAGGATGACCCTTGCATCATATTCACTCTAAGGGTTTGACAGATGTGTTCTAACAAAAGTTTCCCTTTCATCTTAACAAACTGCAAATGTTTCCGAACATTTGATTTTTGCAACATATTTTTGTATTTATCATCTATGTGAGGAATGATAAGAGGTCTAGGAATTTCAACTGGATTTTTCTTAATCTTGGTTTTTATATCTTCACAAGATAGATTCTTGAACCTTTTGACCAAAGCCATTTATAATTCATTTATACATAGATAATAAAATTCATAAAAAGAAATCCATTGGTTATTCTGTTCCATCCAAGCTTTCCAATTTTTATTGATGACTTTGTTGATTGTTGACCTATCTTTCTTTGAATAAGTTTTCATTTCTTCACAGTATCTATACTCTTGTTGATGAGTATACATATCCTAATTAAACATTTTCTTATACCATTCATTTGAGGGATCATAAGGACTTATTCCTTTGTATATCTTAAGAAATTGAATGATTTCTTCCTCAGAAGGAATCTATACTTTACTAGGAATCTTATTCCTAGGATCCAATCTGTAGCTGGGGATTTATTCTGGATATCTTAAGCCTTTTGTAGTATATTTTCCTACTGATTGAAGCAAAATTTCTTCATGAGCTGGAAAAGGAGTACACTTTGTATATTCCTCTGTTTGATTTCCAGAACTTGGAACAATACGAATCATGTTTATTCTCCTTCTGTCTTTATCATGTTCTTCTTTTTCATGGGGTTTTGGAAGACTAGGATTTTGTTGACAAAAGATAGGAGAACAATGAGGATGATTACATACAGATGGTTGTGGAAATTGTGGAATTTGGAATGCTGATTGCATATTAATTGTTCTACGAGGAACAATATTTGAATGTGGAGACAAAAGAGTTTGTGCAATCATATTTGATAGCATATGCATGAATTTTGGATAAGAAGTAAGATCATATGAAGGACTTGGTGATCATTCAGGAATAGATGCAATAGAGGACATTTGTGGTTTTACTGCGACTTCACTTTTTACAAGGTTTTGTATAACAAGAGGAGGAGGTCCACCATGCTTAGACCATGCATACTCTGATTAGGGAAAGAAACGGGTTCGAACAAGGCCATTATCTTCTTGAATAGAAGTTTGAGCAGTGATAGGTTGTGGATAGGGAGAAGTACGAATAGAAGCCCAATTTGTGACCCATTCTGTTGGCGGTTTAAGATCTCGACGAGATATCATTTGAGGAGCAACAAGATTTAAGCCATATTCATGAGTGATTAGAGAAGTGAACTCAGAGGTTTCAGAAACTTGTTGGACAATAGAAGGAGTGGTCTTCTTATAAAATTTGATGACACATCGCCAATGAATAGCAAAATTATTGCTATTATCTTCAAAATCATCATATCCATGTGTTTGGATGCCGAGAATCAGAGCGTTGATGGCATTAGGATCATCTAAGGAAATAGAAAAATTAGGAACACAGGACCAAGAAATTGGACCATAGGCTAATGTTCCTTGACATCCTCCAATTAAAGCTTTATGAAAAGTTTTCGATCGGCGATCAAAAACACAAGAGAAGATAGCAACATCTTGACCTTTTCTATGTGGTGGCTGAATTCCAATTTGGATATGACCAAAATGAGCAAAATTGAGACCAGCTTTTAGTGCAGCTATAAATTGAGATTCCTTCAAAATGTTCATTGTTTGAAGCAGACATTTATTACTGGAGGTTTGTAGAATTTCTTCTTTAACCTTATATCTCCAGTATTGTATAGTGTCTAATAATCCCAGATTTGTATAGACATCTTTGGGGTCTATTTTTGGTAAATACCAAGAACCACACTTACTCTGTTCATTTAATAATGTAATAGATTTATCATGGATGACAGTGTGAAAACAAAATTGTATTTTTTCATTTCATTCTCTTTCTTCTTCTTCTATAAGAATTTCATCAAAACTTTTATCACTAAAATCATGAAGAGAACTTCATGCTGGAGAAAAATTATCCATAACCAAGGCTCTGATACCAACTACAAAGCACACATAGCGAAAGCGAGAATGCAGAAATAAACAAAATCTGTGACTGATACTTTAATCACAGAGAGGGAAGAGACTCCTCTACTACGCAATATAGCATCATGAATATGTTTTTGAATATATTTAAATACGAATGCCGACAAGAATATTAGTTCATAATAAATACCAAGTCTACTTAATCGCTCCAATATCTAACAATTCTTCTGAACAATATCCTCATGCCGAAACACGAACTCTAGCCCAACGATATACTTTTGCGCCTTTGTGACTTCTTCAACCTTAACAAGGCTCATACAAGTTCGATAATAAAATCCAAAACAATATACAAAGGAGACATAGATTTATAGAAATTGAGGAATCTTTATTGATGAACTTCAAAACTCAAGTGTTAAAAAGTTGCTTCTCAAGCAATACTAATTTACTTCTCTAGCAGAAAGGCTCTCTAAATTTCTCAAAACACGAATGCCTCTCTTCCCTAGTCTTCATCTATTTATAGATCCTCCCAGTTCTAGGTTTGGTGATACCTCCATATCGGATATGAGAGAATCTTACTTTACATCAAAATCAAATCCTTACATTCGATATGAGAGAATATTGCTTTCGGGTAACCCAGAGGACATCTGCACAGTATCTTACTTTACATCAAAATCAAATCCTTACATTAGATATGAGACAATCCTGCGCTCGGGTAACCTAGAGGACATCCACATAGTAATTCAATCATAAAATGTTTTATATTTATTCTTACATTAGATATGAGGGGATCCTACTTTTGGGTAACCCGGAGGACGTCCGCATAGTAATTCAATCATAAAATATTTTATATTTATTCTTACCCCTTTATTTAAGTATATATGTCAGATTGATCACATTGTAAGAGATTCTTTTTCAGGGAACCTTACGAAAAACCTGTCTACCACCAAAGTCAGACAGAAAGACATTACAAAATGACAAAATGTTCTAGTTGTTCACGAGAATAATAATGTTCTCTGAACCTAGTCAAGGAGTCATTATTAAAATACTGTGAGTAAATTTCTTCCTCACATTCCCAAATTGGTACTTCAACATATTCTGGTACTTCGTCCTGAAAAAGTAGTGGGCCAAAAGAATTTAAATCTAGATCTGTCATGGCATGAAATGACTCATAGTCATGTGAAGAGCCATTCATAGTTCCCCCGACTCTTTTGAAGAAAAGATTTCGTGTAATAAACCAATGAAAGGATCCATTGGCATAGAGTACTGCAAGCATGTGATAATTGGTGATATTGCTGATATCCGAAATCCTTTTGTATAAAATTCCTAATTGATGTGCTCGTGGTTCTATAAATCCAGGAAGTTGTAATAACTAGAGAGAGAATGGGTAAAAACATAGAGGACTGGTACCATAAATGTTCCACCATTCTTTAAACCATTCAGGTGTGGGGTCTTGTTCTTCGATTTGTGTAACTTGCATCCCATGATGTCTAAAAGAAAACTGCACATTATAGAAAAACGAGTTAGTTTTATTTTCAAACACATACCTGTATACCAGGCTTTCTCTTGGCGTTCATGATTTTCATAGTTCTAAAGGTTGGGTGGCAATAGGAAGCGATCAATGTAGATTTCACAACAGATTAGATTTTCATCTGCATCTCTGTGTAATGTGAAATCAATTTCTCAAATCTTGAAGAAATCTTAAAGCTTCAAAAGCTTCATCATTTCTTTGCATTTGATCATCCCATGAGAAATAATGTTGTCCAGTTCCATGTCGATATTTGATTTCTTTCATTGGAAACCAAACTGCATGATAATCGAGTAGAGGTTTCTGCAGACTCAAAGTGTGAGAACCATCAGCACATTCAATGTGAATCTCATTTTCTAATCTTCTTATGATGTTACATCTGAGATTATTTACATCATTTCTCTGTAAAAATTCTCGGCTGAGAAGCTCTGTGAAGGAATTCTTAACTCCAGAAATGAACTCTACATCAAAATGATACTGAACCAATGTCATTATCCATCTAACCATTGTTGCATCTTCAAAGTCACATTTATGGATAGCAAACTTAAGGGCTTGGCAATCTGTTTTGATTGTAAAATGTTTATAGATCACAAAATCTTTGAATTTGGCAATGCCAAGGCAGACAGCTCTAAGTTCTTTCTTTACGCTGGACCAATTTTTTTATGTAGTTGACCAGATTCCAAAGGCATACTGGCAAATTTCATATTCCATTTTCTTTTCATTAGGATCATGTTGGTAGAAAATTACACCCCATCTGATATCACTAGCATCTATAATGATGGTTTTCGGCCATTCTTGATTGATTGTACTTAAAGGAGAAATATTCCTAATTTTTTCTTTAATTCTTCTGACTGAATCTGTTAAATCCTATGTCCATGGAATTGGATCTTTTTGCAATCTTTTATTCAATAAGACTCTATCTTGGGCACAATGTCTGACAAATTTGGAGATGTAATTCAAACTACCCAAGAATCTTTGTAGTTGAGTTTTATCAGTGATTTTGTCTGGAAATTTATCTATGAAATCAAGACTATGTTGCATAATGTAATATGATCCATATTGACTCACATATCCCAAGAAATCTATGATAGTCTGAAATAACTTTGTTTTTGAATCTGATAAAACTATACCTTTTTCCTTTACTCTCTTGTATAATATATTAAGATGCTTTATATGAGAGGGAATATCTGTAGAATGAATTAGAACATCATCAATATATTTCTTCAAGAAATCATCCATACCTTCAAAAGTTTCATCCATAATCCTCTAGAAGGCAGATGGAGCATTTACTAGTCCAAAGGGCATAATATTCCATTCAAAACGTCCTTCTAGTACTGAAAAAGTTGTTTTCCACTTATCTTCTTCTTTTATCCCTACTTGCCAGAAACCAGACTTTAAATCAAACTTGGAAAAGATTTTTGACTATGATATATGAGACAAAAGCACTGAGGGCTTTGGCAAGGGATAAGCATCATAATCAAGAGTATTATTTAGAGCCTTATAGTTTACTACCAATCTTGGTTTTCCTCTGATAATCTCTGAATATTTGTTGACATAAAATCCAAAACAAGCAATAGGGCTATGAGACTTCCTGATCAAACCTTTTTGCAGTAAGGATTTTATTTCTTCTTTACAATACCTGAGTTGTTCAGAATTCATTGTTATTACCTTTGATCTTCTGATCTTTCCATGAAATTCCTTTTTCAAAGGCAATTCTACTTCATGTTTATGAATATGCAAAAATGCATTTGGATCTTCAGAATAACAAGATTTTAGTTTCTGAGAGATCTCACTTATTTCTTTTTCAAATTTCCCTTTCAGAAGATTTTCATCAATCTTGAGCATTTCTTTCTTCTTCTTCATCTTTGCCAAGGTATTCTGTAACTTGTTAATTCTTCTCAACCTATTAGGAGAATTGGAATGAATAAAAGGATAGAAATAATCTATACCTTTGAAGAGAAGAAAATATCCCCATTTTTGTGATTTTTCATCATAAGTGCTTCCATGTCTTTTGAAATTTCTCAGGAAAGGAGTTCCTAACTACATAGCACAATCAAGCCCTGTGACTAATTGAGCATGAACTTGAATTCCTTCAGATTGAGAAATGAAGACATCTATTATAGCTTCTTCTGTTGTCTTGATTTCTCCACTTGCAGTGACAACTCCTGGACACTTTGTCTTTTGCCTTTGAGGATAGGGAATTACAGTGCCGCTTACTATGTTCAATATTGAACCTGTATCAATTAGAGCCTTCCACCATTCTATGGAAGAACCAATTCTAATTTTCATTTTTACACACTACATTACATCTGTGTTCATTGCATTCATTCCTAACCCAGATCTAGGATCTTCAAATTCTTCATCTGGAATTTCAAGGTCTTCAGATTTGAAAATCCCTTTCATTGGATCATGATATGGATCAGGCTGTGTTTCTGGTTCTTTCTGTTTTGTCTGTGAAGATTCTCCTTTTGTGGGTTGTGCATGTAAAGAATGTATATTGTGCCCCTGATGTGCTTCAATGCATAGCCTTCTATTCTCTCTGACTTCTTTTATGAGATCTTTGATAGCTTGACTAATTGCAGGAAGTGTTTGAGGAAGATCATCTTCAATTGTTTGTTGTCTGAATTGTCTTGTTAGACCATCAACTGAAAATAAGGCTGCAGAAGAGATATAGCTATGTTGATGATTTATCTGTGACTCTTGTTGTTCTTGATATTGCTATGACTTGGACTGTTGAAGATGGGTCATCAACGATCCTTTATACATTTCTTTGAGTTTTGGATCATCAGCATTAACCATTTTTGTAAAATAAGTTCTAGAAAGCTCATCATGATCTAAGCTTTCATTTGATAGTGGTCTGAACATCCTAATTGCATTATATTTGAAAATGTCAGGATCACTGCATTCACAGAGTTCTTGAAAACATTCATTACAGTGTGGATCTTTGCAATATTCAACTTCAGGATCTTCTTCTTCATAAACAACATGTATCTAGTCATTTAGATCATAATAATTTTCTGAATCTGTTAATTCTTCACAACTAGAAGGGAGATCAATAATATTTACCTTGCCAGATTTACTTTTATAGCTAAATTGTTTCTTCTTCCCAGATTGTTGTTTGTCTTTTTTCAGTTTTGGACAATTTGGAGCAATATGTCCTTTTTCATTGCAATGGAAGCAAAATATTTTCTTTTGTTTTCGCCTTTGATGAAACTGACGTGTTTTTTTGTATTCTCTGGGAGGCATTCTATGAACGATTTTTTTGTTTTCTGTGAATCTAAAAGTTTTCTTAGAGTAAGCTTTCTTTTTAGAGCGATGACAATCATATCACCCTAAACTTTTAGAGCCATGTAAATGCCATTGTTTACATAGTTGTTGATAGCCATGTGGTTTAGTGGAGCTGGTGGCAGCTCGAACAACTTTCATCTGAGAGCAGAGTTCAACAATGACAACTTTAATAGCTTGTCTTATAACACCAAATTTATAGGCACCAGATTCAAAAGAAAGTTGTCATTAGATTCTATTCTCGAACTTGTCTAAGCCTTGTTAAGTTTGAAGAAGTCGCAAAGACGCACAAGTAGACTGTTGGGCGAGAGTTCGTGTTTCAACACAAGGATATTGTTCAGAAGAATTGTCAGATACTGGAGAAATTAAATAGAACTAGTATTTATTATGAACTAATACTCTTGTTGGCATTCATATTCAAGTATATTCAAAAACATATTCATGATGCTAGATTGCACAGTAGAGGAGTCTCTTCCCTCTCTGTGATTAAAGTATCAGTCATAGATTTTATTTCTGCATTTATGCATTCTCGCTTTCGTTGTAATCAATCCGACATATATAATTAAATAAAGGGGTAAGAATAAATATAAAATATTTTATGATTGAATTACTATCCATTAACCCTGGGTTATAACATAGCCGTAGTTCCCTTGAATGGATCTAAAATATACCATGGGAAGAAAACCATCATTCCAAAAACCATGTGCAAAACCCATGCACAAAACCATATGTAGGTCTGCACACCTACTATAGGGTCCAAAATATTTTTTCTAATAATGCATGGGGCTAGTTGTGGAAATAATATAACACGCAACCAACATTCTCCCACTTTTTGTTTTATTTCCACACAGGGGGTCACGGGAGAGCTTAGTCATGGGTCTAGCCCTACGATGCCCCTTGTTTCTATACACCAAGAAAACTTCTCAGTGCTCACAAACTTTGCCAATGCATCTGTAGTATTCTTCAAAGTGTCCACCTTTACAAACAAAACATTTTTGTCCTCAACCATATCCCTCACAAAGTGATACTGAACATCAATGTGGTTTGCCTTTGAATGGTAAGTAGGGTTATTTGAAAAGAAATTTTCACTTTGGCTGTTAGAGTCTATCCTTATAGATTTCACTTTGGCTATTAGAGTCTATCCTTATAGCTCACTATACTAACCCCATACTTGAACACAACTTTTCAACCAAATTGCTTCCTTTCTTGCATGAGTGGATGCCATGTATTATGCCTTTGTAGTTGAAAGTGCCACTACAAACTATCTCTTGCTCATGCAACTGACTGCACCTCCAAATAGGTTAAACACATACGTGTAGAACTTCTTCGATCCAGATCTCCAGCCCAATATGCATTAATAAATCCATGGATGTCCAAAAATATGTCCAATCTTAGTCTTCCTTGGTAGCACATACCATAATCGCTAGTGCCATGCAAATAACTAAAAACCCGCTTCATTGTTGTCCAATGATCCTTTCCTGGTTTTGACATAAACTTGTTGAATACTCCCACTGCATGTGGAATGTCTAGTCTAGTATAGACCATTTCATACATCAGGCTACTAACTACACTTGTGTATGGAACACGAGACATGCCCTCTTCCTTTTCTTGTGTTTTGGGACACTATCCAATAGATAAATTTATACCTACATGAATATGAACCTTCATCGGTTTACTATCCTACATATTAAACCTCTGCAGTATTGTCTCGACATACTTACTCGGGTTTAACTAGAGCTTCCTATTTTCCTAATCTCATTTAATTTCCATGCCCAAAATATAGTTTGCAGCACCAAGATTCTTCATGTCGAATTTGGAGGAGAATTGGGTATTCAAATCCTAGATATTTTTTTTGTCATTTCCAATCAACGTCATATCATCCACATACAAGACCAGATAAATAACATGGTAACCAATTAATTTAAAGTACACACAATGATCCTCTTTTCTTCTGCTAAAGCCAAGTCCCAATATATATGTATCAAATTTCTGATACCATATCCTTTGTGATTATTTTAAACCATATAGAGATTTTTTTTAATCTGTATACCAGTTCTTTCTTACCCTTCATCGCAAAGTCTTCAGGTTGCTTCATGTATATCTCTTCTTTCAGATCCCTGTGAAGAAATTTTGTCTTCACATCCATATGTTCTACCTCAAAATCAAAAGTAGTCATAACAGATAAAAGTAATCTAATAGAACCTACCTTAGCAAGAGGAGAAAAATATCACCAAAATCAATTCTCAGCACTTGGGGATAGCCTTTTTCTACCAACCGACCTTTATATTTCTCCACCTTTCCTTTTGAATTCATCTTATTCTTAAACACCCATTTTCTTCCAATCGGTTTCCTTCCCGCTGACAACTCCGCTAGGTCACAAGCCTCAGTTTTTTCCAAAGATTCCATTTCATTCATGACCTCTTTCTAGAGTTTTCCATCCTCTGAATCTACTACCTCCTTGACAGTTCTAGGATCATCAATAGTAATAAATAAATAAAATTTTGAATAGAAATTAGATGTGCTATACCTTTATGGTTTCCTTATTTCTCGAATTGATCTTATCACGACAGGAATTTGTGGTTGTTCATATTTTGATTCCTCTTCTGTTGTAGAGTCTGATTCTTCCTCCTTTAGCTCAAACTCTATCTTATCAGGTTCCTTTGGTAGGAATTCATGTTTAATAACATCTTTCACCTCTATAAACACCACATCTCAGGTGTAAACAACCTTCTTTACTTCTAGGTTCCAAAGATTATAACCTTTTAAACCATCCTTATACCCAATAAAGATGCCCCTTTTAGATTTACTATCCAACTTGGTTATTTTCTCCTTTGGAAGATGTACATATGCATCACATCCAAATACCCTCAGATGGGATAGAGAGGGTTTCTTACCAATCCATACCTCATGTTGATACTTATCCTCCAACGCCAATGAATGTTATCTATTAACTGAGTAACATGCAATATCCACTGCCCCTACCCAAAATTCCTGTCCTAATTTGGCACCACTGAGCATGCTTCTTGGCTTTTCCATCAACATTCTATTCATTCTTTTTGTAACTCTATTTTACTGAGGTTTGTATGAAGTAATTTTCTATCCTATTTTACCAAACTTCTTACATAACTCTTAAAATTCCTTCTTACAGAACTCTCCACCATTATCTGTCCTTAACACTTTATCTCATTCTTTATCTGGTTTTCCACTAGAGCTTAAATTCTTTAAACTTGTCAAGGACTTCAAATTTTTTCTTGTGGAAATATGTCCATGTATTCCTTGGGAAGTCATCTATAAATGATAGATAGTACATAGACTTACCCAATGATGAAAATGACACAGGTCTAAACACATCACTATGCACAACTCTATATCCCTTTTGCCCTTTTAGCACCAAAGGAGAAACTCACTCGATTTTGCTTCCCATATACACAATGTTCACAAAAATTGAAATCCATAGAGAAATTAGGCATACCTTCTACCATACCATTACATGAATTATTCAAAGGCCCTTCTCTCCAATATTTCCAAGCCATTAATGCCATAACATGGTCTTTTCTCCAGAGACCATAAGGTTTTTTGCTCCCCTTTCAGGAACCACAGAACTATTGCACCCATCATAACAATGTTACCCAGAAGCTTGTACATAGTTCCAATACGAACTCCACACATCAATACTAGTGATCCCCAAACCATCTTATAGGTATCTTTCTCGAACACTATTTTTACACCCACATCGTCCGTCTTTCTTACATAAATTAGATTTCTAGCCAATGCAGGAATATGTAGAACACCTAGAAGTGTTATAATCCTTCCACTTTTCAACTTCAATGTGACTTTTCCATGACCGAATATTCTAGCCTTCTTTTCATCCCTAAGAAGACATCACCACCATCATATTTCTCATATTCACAAAACCACTCCCTCTAGGGAGTGAAGTCAAAGGATGCACTTGAGTCAATCAACCATGCCTCATGATTGACATGGTTAATTGAAGAAGAAGTCAAGTACACATCCTCACCTTCATTTGAGGCGGTTTTCACCTTTGTAGAAGGAGCATCATCAATTCCCTTTCCTTTCTAGGAGACTTAGATCTACAATCCTTTTTGAAGTGTCCTTCCTTTCTACATTTCCAACATACCTTTACATGTTTTCCTAGAGATTTAGATCTCCCTCTAGATTTAGATCTTCACTCGAGGACTTATTTTTGTTTCCATTCTAGGTCTGTCCTCATACAGGCAAGGAATCTCCATTCTGTCCCTCCATATTTTTCTGTCTCATATCATCCGGTAGCAAGGATGAGACTATTTCATCAAAATTCAACATAATTGTAGTGCTACATATTGCAACAACCAGACTACCCCATGAATCTGGTAGAGATCACTTCAAACTGATGCACTTATATTCACCTAAAATTTTAATGTCAACATATAAAAATTATCGTACCATAGTATTAAAGAAATTCAAATGCTCTGTCACCGAGTCTCCGTCCTTCATCTTCAGGTTATACAATTTTTTTCGTAGGAAGAGATTTTCACTAGAGACTTAGATTGGTACAAATTCCCTAAATTGTCCCACAAAGCCTTTGTCATATCTTCCCCTGATACAGTCAACAATACTGAATATGAGATACACAACTGTATTTTGCTGTTTACTTTTCAATCCAATTTCATCTAGTATTCAACTAATATTTCCATTGGTTTAGTGCCCATATCTACAATAATCCACTGATCTTTATCCACCAGCAAATCCTCCATATTGATTTTCCATAACTCAAAACTATGACCATTAAATTTTGATCTCTATCTTTCCACTTCTTGCCATCTTCTTTCACCACAAGAATCAATCTCATAGATCTTCCACTGAACATTGTTTACCATAGGCCCCAGAAAAATCCCTTAGCAGCAAAGGCATCCCCTTGAATCTAAAACAAATTTGATACCTAATGTAGGTTTTAACCATGTATAGAAATTACCTGCAAACAAATTCTTAAAATTAGAAAATATACAATGGAGAGAAACATAAAACAAATACACAGAGATTTTCCCCTGGATCCCAAAACTAGGACTACTAGATTCATTTTACTTTATAGTCCTTTCAATGTTACAATACACATATATACATGTTGAATCATTCATAAACCTCAATCCATTAACCTTGGATTAGAACATAATCATAGTTCCCTTGACTGGATCTAGAAGATACCATGCAAAGAAAACCATCATGCCCAAAACCATGTGAAAAACCCATGCACAAAACCATAGGTAGGTCTGCCCACCTAATGTAGGTCTCCACGTGGGGCTAGTCGTGGAAAGAATATAACATACACCCAACAATAGCTCTTAATCCCAAGAAGATCAATTTTGCATTGTCCAAGGGAAATATCTTGGGCCACATCATAGAAAAAGGTGGGATTAAAGTGAACCTTGAAAGGTTCAACGCTATCATGCATATTCCCTTCCGAGTGAACAAGAAATCCATGCATCGCTTCTTGGGGAAGATAATTTCTCTCTTCAAGTTCATCTATGATTACGCTCAAATAGTGAAACCCATGCAAGAGATGGTGAAGAAGGATGCAGTATACAAGTGGGATAAAAGGGAAAATGATGTTTTTTCCTATATTAAGCAAGCGATCGTAGAAGCACCAACCTTGTATAAAAAAAAAAAATCAACAAGTATTTACTGCTTTACACTTTTTCTTATAATACTTCTTTGCCTCCATGCTTAGATAGATAGATGATTAAAATAATGAGAAGCCTATATCCTTTATGATTTCTAGCTTACAAGGACATGAACTTAACTACCTCGCCATTGATAAATAGGCTTATGAAATCTACGAGGTAGTGAATAACTTTCAACATTATCTCTTGAAGAATCATTGTATTATCTTTGTTCCACACCCAACAGCCATATCATTGTTTTTCCAATAATGGCTGGGTAAGAGAAGAGTGAATTGGATGACTGGTTTACATGAGTACGATATTGAATTCAAACTAGTTCACACTATCGAGGGTCATGGGCTATGCTAGCTAGTAGTAGAAGCAATGAATACACTAGAAGATGATTCATCTTGATGGAAGTAGAAGATTGAGATGTACAATATGGAGCGAGATCCCCCCACTAACATCTCAACCTCTTGGTATGAGGATGTGTGACAATATCTTGAGTATGGTACTCTCCCCTCCAATTTATCTCCATGAAAGAAGAGGGAAGTCAAACTAAAATCTTTATCTTACTAGTTCATACATGGGATGATTTTCAGAAAGCACCACAATGGAGTCCTACTTAGATGCTTAGAAGCACTATATTAGCAAAAGGTGTTGCATGAACTTCATGATGGACTAGATGGAGGGAACCTTGTGGGTGACACTATAGTTCAAGAAGTCATGTCGGCCGGTTTTTATTGGCCCATATTATTCAAAGATGCTCACACTTATGCTTGTAACTTTCTAATCTATCAAAAATGTGTCGGTCGTGGAAATTGTCAGCCACCCTATTATAGCCTATCATTGTGGAAGAACCATTTCAACATTGGGGTTTGGATGTTATCAGTGATATTTTTATACACTCATTGAAGCAACACCACTATATTCTTCATGCCACAGAATATTTCACACGCTGGACAGAAGTAGTTCCACTTAAGTAAGTGAATGATCAGGAAGTCATCAACTTCCTTAAACAAAATATCAATACTAGGGTTTGCGTTCTGACTTCACTTATTTTCGAAAATGCAACATATTTTTCATTTCTCGGATTATGTTATTTTCATTAAAAATGGTATTATATTGAAAAATTCATCTAATTATTATCCACAGGGAAATGATCT
Organism: Pinus taeda; assembly: GCA_000404065.3. NCBI lineage: Eukaryota > Viridiplantae > Streptophyta > Pinopsida > Pinales > Pinaceae > Pinus > Pinus taeda. The sequence goes on along the minus strand of APFE030253016.1, from coordinate 73,738 downwards.
TTTCGATTCAAACAATAAGAACCTCATATGTATCATCAAAAATATTGTCTTCTATGAACAAATTAAATGGTACTTTTCTCTAATGAATTCCCTATGGGTCGATCAAGTCATGCCTAAATCTTCTCTGAATACCTCTACTTACTTCCTAGTGTATGGAAAATAAGTCATTGTACCTTCGAACATCTATTTTCCTTCCCTTCAATTTTCACAAGAATCTCAAGGTAAGCCATGCTTATTGGTTCAGATTAAGATAAGCACCCTTCTCAAGCTATATGAAGGAAGAAAGGAAGCTAAAGAGAAATTTTTTGTACACCATAGTTGTATCAAGATATGGTTTGATAATGAGTCTGCAAGGAAAAATGAATTCAGTGTGGGTGACCTAGTCTTGAAGTGGGGCAAAGCCCATGAAGAGAAAGGTAAACATACTAAGTTCCAATCACTATGGATCAAACTATATATCATGCGTGAGAAGCTTGACCAACATACATATCATCTCCAATATTTAGACGGGAAGATTTACTCTCTCCCTATTAATGGTCAAGATTTAAAAAAATATTTTCAATGATGGTCTAGGGTTGTTCCCTAACCTATGTACATAGTTTGTCCTTTTGTTGTTTTCTTTTTTTAGTCTTCTATTATTGTTTCCTTTCATTCATGTAGATAAATGTCGTGTGAAAACATGTTTTTTGGCTTCATTCCATGGGGCTGAATCTGAAAAGAGTCTTGTGGCACTACAACATTTGGCTAACCTTCAGCCCTTCTTCTCCATTTTGGTTACATATTTTGGTCAATGATGTTCTGATGGAAAATATGATTTTTACATAAGAAGAGCCTTGTGTTCAACCATGATATGCATATTTATTATAGAAGCCTTATGCCTACACTTGGTTCTTTATTTTTTAGTGTTTTCCATGCTTATCCAATCAAGTAGAAAAGGACGAGGGGAAAAATCTAAATGAAAAAACCAAAATCAAAGGTCTTATACATGATTCTTTGAAGGAAAAACCTCTTATGCTCTCAATAAGTCAAGATCCCTCTTCCACCCATGAAATGAATAAGTGTTGTTGGCTTAAGGGGTCCTGACCCAGGTTTAGAGTTAGTTGTGCCAACCAACAAATCCCTACACTGTTGGCCCTTTCGGCAACAACCCCTGTAGCATAGGCTGCGGTCTCACCCGAAGTAGTATTGGGGGATGCAAGAACCAAGTTTCTACATCCAGAGACTACTGTGATGTCTTTCAGTGACTTGGATCCGCTTCCACGTAGATCGATAGATTTCTATGGCTCTTAACTGTAACTAAGTTAAATTTGCCTCCAAACCTTCATGAAGGCCTACGATCAGTCCTTGCGGACCTTAAACAATTGATTTAATTACTTTCATGCATCAGAAAGCAACACTAGATCGGATTTCATGTAGATCTACTTGATTCATCAGAAAACATAATAGAAATATCTTCTAACTTCATGGAAGTGGGTAACCATTCATTCCATATATTATTGAGACAGATTCAGTGAATTTGCATAACATTCATTCAATAATTCAGGAAACATATCATTAATCGACAACATATAACATAAACATATTCAATGGAAATACTCCTTAATTATTCAAAAATATGCCTTTATTGATCTTCATTTCACTCATTACAAACTCTTCTACCCAGCATATGTAACTACAAGGGTCCGCACACTCAGTTGCAGATTCTACCCAGGCCTCCTGTGCACTTAGCTGCAAGAGCCTTCCCTTTTTCACCTAAGCGTAGGAAGCAGAGCCTTCCTGCCTTAGCACTTGCCCAAGACAACAAAACTCTTCAATGTAGCCAATTTTCTATCAAAAGTTATCTCTAAGAATCACTATGACTCAATTATTTATAGCTTTTATGATACAATACCATGGCCCCCAACTCATGGGTGAGTCTTCAAAATCAACCAAAACAAGGGGCTAAGACCCCTTTGACTACTATCTATCTGCATGCTCCGCATCCACATTGCATGGAGACTTTACATATTTTACAAAATTATTTACAAAAAATGACTAAGTTCATTCACTTCTACCCCTAGGGACCCCATCTCAATAGGCCCCCAACATAAAGATCTTGACTCGTCCTCAAGTCACTCAGTTGGTTGTTCCACTTTCTGGTGGAGTTTATTGAATGCCTTGGTCAATTCCTGAAGCTCTATGGTACTCTGTTCTACTTCTTGTTGTACCTCCTATACTAGTTTCTATGTGGTTGGCCCCTCTACTGCAAGTTGCATAGTCCTCTAGGTTTGTGACATGGCCTTCAGCTTCTCATGAATGTTCTGTGAAAGTTGGTTGGATTCCTCTGTCCAAGTCTGAAGTCGATCTCTTAGGAAGGACTAATTTTTTTGCAACTCATGGATATGTATAAAAATTTCCTTGCCTTCCTGCAAGTGCGTGAAGCACTGGACTAGCGCCAAAGTCTGCATCGTCATACTGATCTCATCATATTGTTGTTGTGCTTCATTGATATTTGTGTTCAACTGTTGCAGTGTAGGATCCTCCTGTAGTGTATCCCATAGGCCAATTGCCTGAGTGAATAGCTGGCTGTGGTCTTGAACTGTGACATTGAGTTGACCCATGGACTCTTTTATAGCTGCACCTCTTTGTTCCCAAACTCTTGGCGGTGTGGTCAGCTGCAACTTCAACTGAAGCTCATCTATTTGCATTCGAAAATCAAAAGTCACCCTATCGACTTCCTCCTTTGAAGCGCGTACTGCAACAACCAATTTCCTCACTTTGGATGAGGCCTCTGCATCCTCTGGTATATTCAGCTCAGAAACATAATTTCAGACCTACTCAATTGTGGTTACCAGTTCTGACGATGTGTCTGTAATTCCTCTTGTTCCTTCAGCGCCTCGGTTTTTTCTGTGTAACGATGCTCGTTGTTGAATTTAAACTCATTGACGATGATGAGGGCATGCTGTTCTCTGATCTTCAGTGCATCTGAGACCCCCTAATGCAGCGCATGAAGGGTCTAGAGTGGAAATAAGGCAAGGTTCAGTTGCATATCCTTCACTGTGTTAATCACAGCACGATCTTCATCCAATTCAATGCGGACTGGCCAATCTGGCAAAGCAATGACTCTGAGATCCAGATTCTGTTCAATCTCTATCACTACACCGCTTCCCTACTCACTTGTACTTTTCTCGCCTCTCGAATCCCACCTGTATCATGTTGGCTTGGATTTTTAGCTTGCATAGATCCTTCTGGACACTCCCCATCGTCTGCAGGTATTGCTGCTCAAATTGCTACAGAACTTCCGTTATTGTATCCCATATCCTATCCCCGATCTCATCGAGGTTGCCTTTTGTCAATACCATGGGATCAAGATGTGTCTGCTTATCAAACTTATGCTTCTTTCATTGTCCACCCATCTATTCCTACCCATGTCTCTTCAGGTTGAAAGGAGTGCTCTGCTCCTCACCATCACCTCCTCCCTATGCTAATAGTTCTTGTTCATAAGTGTAATGGGAAGCATACTTCCCACTCTCCTCGGAATCCTTTTGTTCTCGTTCCACCTACTATTTGGTTGTGTGATCTTTCTCCATATGTGCCTTCTCTATAGTTTCCTTAGCAACCTGCTTCTTCTTTTGTTTGGTAAAAGTACTTGCAGATTTCTGAGCAACTTCATTATGCTTCTATGTAGTAGAGCTTTCTGCGCCTTTGTTGGTTCCCACATCTAGTGTTGTAGGTTCACACCACCTTGGGGGCCAATACCCAAAAACTTCGTATACATCTATCTCAATCACTAATTAAGGCAATAGATGCCAAGTTCCCTTTGGGTCCTCTCACGCAGATTGAGACATTGTGAAAGTTAGCCTTGAACTCCGCGTAGGCTGTCAAATGTTTGAACAAGGTCGAGGACAACCTTGGCCTCTGATTAACCACCATCCAAAGGTCCATCTCCATAAGGACCTAGAAAATCTTTGTTTCCTTGATTCATGTTGCATCCTTTGTAGACCAAAGTGATGTGAACCTCGTGGCCTTGGGAAAATCTTCCTTGTGCGGAGGAAATTGGTTATCCTCTCGCAACCTACGTGCAACCAAGACGATAGACAGTAGAAGCTAAGCATACTGAAAAGGCTTGCTTTCATCTTGGGTTTCTCTGCAGTTCATGAGGCACTCCTGGCAGAGATATTTGGACCAATTATATTGCACGCCCTTCGCACACTATGTAGAAAGTGACACTACTGGCACTAGAACTTCATCCGCATGACACTTCCTCATGATCTTGCCTGTGAGGATCTGGGCATCGAACTGGACTGCCTAGTCTTGAATTGACAAGATAGAGTATCTACATGATTTTTTCACAAGACCATACTCTTTCTTCAACTTATCAGCGAGCTCCTTTTCCCCGATTTTCCATGCAAACTCCTTGGCAGGGTCCGCTCCTTTGTGAGGAAACTTTGTTATCCTATGGATCAACATGTCGGTTATCAAAATGGGCTACCCAAGCCATAGGATTCCATCATGCACCAATGTGAGGAGCTAGTGCACACATACTATATTGATAGGTGAGCGATGATAATACGACACTAAAAGCATGTTCAGTGGCCCCGAATACTCAATGTTGCAGACCTACTTCATGTGTTCTACCTGTGTAACCCCTGTCTTGTAATAATAGATCTTCGTCATATATTTATGAGTTTCTAGATGTGGAAATTTTTCATGGTCCGTGAGGTCCTAGTCCTCCATTTTCAATACCAGGATGCATGCGAGATGAGGTCCTTCAAATGTGACCTACTTAAGCAACAGGGGAGTAGATACCCCAAATTTTCGAGAATTGGGATCCTAGTTGACTTTATTTTTTCCCCTTCGCGAAGGGATGTACTCAGGAAGCCTAGAGATATGCTCAATTCCCTTGGCATTGACTTCTTCAATACCTTGGTACTCTTCTTCTTCTAAATTCACCACTTTTTCTGGTTTTTTGTCCTTTTTCTCCTTCGGCTAGACCTCCATATTTTTCCTTTCCAACATTCTTACAATCACTAATTTCTTCTACTTTTCTTTTGTAGGAGAGTGCTTTTCCTATGCGGCTGATTTTTTTATTTTGTTGGAGTTTTCTTTGGCCTACGCAACCTTGGCATCATAGGCATAGCGGACGTGGCTTCCATACTAGCTACTTTGGGACTTAGCGCATTAGACACAACTGCTTCTGAACTGAGGGCTTCAATGGGGGTTAGTAGTAGTCATCTTCTCAATGAATCACTCTCGGGTTGTTGTAGAATAGTTCGCAAATGAGGGGCGAGTCACAAGTTCTTCCCAGAATGCATGATTCATATGATTTAGATAGAAAAATGCACCAACAACTCTCAGAATGAAAAGTGTTCTCTGTTGCACTAGCATGCATAATTTAAAGGGGGATTTGAATTCAAATATGATCTTTCCCTCGAAATTCTGATAATAAACGCTTCTTTGGCAGCATATCTTCAAATATTTTCACCATAAATAGTGCCTACCTGCTCCCCTTAACTGTCGTTTGGCCATCAAAGCATGAATAATAACCCCAACAGTTACTTTTCGAACCACTTGCACGGTACCATCCTCCATGGTGCAACTTATGCAACGTAGTTTCACCTGTCGCAATTATGTCATGAGGTGCGCAGCCTCCAAATTAATATTTTTTCGTAGTCGGGCAGCATAGTTATCGTCCCATAATCCCTTACAACTACCTGGATTATTGAGACTATCTGATGCCATATATTCATTACACATGGGCAGGATCCCCTATATATAGCTTCAACCTACTTCCATTTACTTTTCTAGGAAGGGTTCCCCATTCAGCTTCGTAAGATGAACTGTGCCACCATCCTCATCTCTTTGATGACATACGGTCCCAACCAGTGCATTTGAAACTTTCCCAGAAACTTCATGAACTTATTATCATATAACAACACCAAATCCTTTACCTTGAATGCACGAAGCCTAATATGGAGATCATGCCATGCTTTTTCACATTCCTTCTGCACTTGTTGGTGGAATCCTACTAGAAATTGGTCCTCCTCTAACTCCATTAGTTGCGCGAGCTGTTCCTCCAAGGCCTTGTGATCCACCATATCCATCAAAGTTGCGATGTACAGACTGGGTACAATGTACTCCATAGGCATCACTGCTTCGACCCCATAGACTAATCTGAATGACGTTTTCCCTATCAACTTCTTACAGGTTTTTCTATAGGCCCATATTAGTGCAGGTACACACACATTGTTGGGTGTGGAGCCTGATTATCTTCTTTATTCATAATTATCACCACATTGGACCCCAGTTCGTAATATTTGCACTACAAGGGGGGTTCATGGGGGGGCGACAACAATCTTTAGGAGCCCCCCCCTGGTAGGGGATTGGGGGCAATGCCCTCAAATCTAAAAATAGATGTAAATTTCCTTGTAAAATGTTGTAATATCGTAGTCAATCTGGGTTGTTCATTAGGTGTAGATCTGGCAGTAGATGTTATGTTTAATTTAGGGTTTTTTTTCCCTAGAAGGCAACCCCTCGCTATATTTGAGGAAATTGTATTATGTCTATGTAGATCTGTATTCTAAGTGCAAAAAGAGAGAGGAGATTGTGTGAGAGAAAAGAGGGAATTACATCAGATCTGTTGTAGGTTGTATCTCTTTAGTTTGCTGGATAATATAAAAGGAAGGACTGGTTGTTTCCCATGGACATAGCCCAAATTAGGTGAACCACGTATATCTGTGTTTCTCTTGTTTTATGTGTTTTCTATGTTTATATTTCTGCACTATATTTTATGTGTTCCATTACTTTGTAATATATAATTTTTTAACAACTGGTATTAGAGCTAGGTTTATTTGGCTGATAAACTCGTAGGAGAGAAGGGTTCCTAGTTCGAGTGGGAGAAATGGTGGAAGATGGTAGGTTTAGGGTCGAAAAATTTAACAGCCAAAACTACTAGCTATGGAAGATGCAGATGGAAGATTATTTTTACTAGAAATATCTGTACCAATCATTGAGTGGAAGAAAAAGAAGCCAACGAGTATGACATACACAAAATGGGATATTCTCAACAAAAAGGCACTTGGAACAATATGACTATGCCTAGCACTGTCGGTAGCCTTTAATATTTCAAAGGAAACAACAACGAAGGGTTTAATGTCGACATTGGCCAAACTATACGAAAACCCCTCGACCTCAAATAAGGTATTTTTTATGAAACGTTTATTTAATATGAAGATGTCAGAAGGTGGATTTGTTGCTGATTATTTAAATGAATTTAATACAGTCACCAGTCACTTAAGTTTTGTAGGGCTAACTTTTGATGATTAAGTTAAGGCTCTGTTATTTCTGTGCTCATTTCCAGAAAGTTGGAATGGTTTAGTTATGGCCATTAGTAACTTTGTCTCTAGATCTAGTACTTTAAAGTTTGATGATGTTGTCGATGCAATCCTTAGTGAGGAAATGCGATGAAAAATCTCTAGTGAGACATCAGGTAATGCTTTGAATGCAGAGACTAGGGGAAGAAAAATGGAAAGAGGAAAGAGCCCAAGATATCGCAGTAAGTCACAGAAAGGAAAATCCAAGTCTAGATCATGGATAGTGTGCTGGAAATGTGGGAAGAAAGGACACCTAAAGAAAGATTGCAAGTCTCGGAAGGGAAAAGAAGGAGATGCGCAACAAGAAAAAAACCATGAAGTGAATGTGACAGGTGATATGTTGCAAGATTCTTTGATTGTTTCATTAGAAAATATTATTGATGCATGGGTGGTAGATTCAGGGGACTCATTCCATGCCACACCTGATAGGAAACATTTTCATGATTATGTTCAAGGAGATTTTGGACAGGTTCGATTGGGTGATGATAAACCCTATAAAATCATTGGAACAGTTACAATTTTCATAAAATAGAGGAATGGAAATCAATGACTATTGAAGGAGGTAAACCACATTCCAGATCTAAAGAAAAATATAATTTCAATAGGGAAGTTGGGAGGTGGAGGCTGTGTGACTACCTTTACAAATAAAGCCTAGAAGGTCACTAAAGGATCCCTGATAATAGCAAAAGGAGAAGAGGTTGGTACATTGTATTTATGCAATGGTATTTATAATTTTGTTAATCCTTTAACTTCTACAGGAGAAGATATGGCCTTGTGGCATCATAGGCTTAAGCACATGAGTGAGAAGGGGATGTAGATTAATCACTCAAGAAATTTGTTGCTAGGTTCGAAGCATGTTGATTTAAAATTATGTGAGAATTGTGTTTATGGAAAACAGAAGAGAGTCAGATTCCTCATAGTTGGGAAAGAAAAGAAGAGCGAAAAATTAGAGCTTGTGCATACAGATGTATGGGGACCTACTTAGGTATCATCTCTCGGTGGATCCCGTTATTATGTTACTTTTATTGATGATACAACCAAAAAACCTAGATTTATTATATTCGAAATAAATCTGATGTATTTGATACTTTCAAGAACTGGAAAGCTTTGGTTGAAAATGAGATAGGAAAAGGTTTGAAGTTTCTCAGACCAGACAATGGACGTGAATATTGTAGCAAAGAGTTTGATAGGTACTGTTCAGAGAATGGAATTCGAAGAGCGAAGACAATGCTAGGAACACCACAAGAAAATTGTGTGTCAGAAAGGATGAATAGGACAATCATGGAGCATGCAAGGTGCATGAGATTGCATGCAGGATTTCCTTTACAATTTTGGGCAGATTCTGTAGATACTGCTATTTATCTAATAAACAGAGGGCCTTGAAGTTCCTTGGATGGTTTTATTCCAGGGAGGGCATGGATAGGTAAAAAGTTAAACTACTCATTTTTAAAGACTTTTGGTTGTGAAGCCTTTGTCCACATTAATAAAGAAAATAGAACAAAGCTTGAGGAAAAATCAAAGTAATGTACCTTTATTGGATATGGTGTTAATGATTTTGGTTATCGCTTTTATGATTATTAAAAACACAAAATCATTAGAAGTAGAGATGTCATATTCAATGAAAAGGTTTTATATAAGGATCAACTGCAGGAAAAGAAATAGGAAAAAGAAAACATAGAATACATAGTGCTTGATGAGATCACAGAAAAAATGATGGTGCCTAAAAATCATAATGATCAACAACCAGAACAACAACAACAACCACAACAACAACAAGCACCTCAAACGTCTGAAAGTGGTGTTAGAAGATCTACGAGGATAAGTAGACCCCCTGAACAATACTCTCCTTCATTATATTATGTATTGTTGACTGATTCTGGTGAACCAAAATGTTATGAAGAATCAATGTAGGTAGAAATCATGAAGAAGTGGGATCAAGTCATGAAAGAAGAGATTGACTCGTTAGCACATAACCAAAATTGGGACTTAGTCAGGTTTCTGCAGGTAAAACAAGATTGCAAAATAAATGGGTTTACAGGTTGAAGGAAGAAGATGGAGGTAGAAAAAGGTGTAAAGCTATACTTTTGGTGAAGGGGTTTGCACAGAAAAATGGTACAGAATTTGATGAGATATTTTCTTCTATTGTTAAAATGAATTCAATCAAAACTATTTTAAGTCTAGTAGCAGCTGAAGATTTGCATCTTGAGCAATTAGATGTAAAGATGACCTTTCTCCATGGGGATTTGGAGGAAGAGATATATATGGACCAACCACAAGGATATGAGATAAAATGGAAGGAGAAACTAGTGTCTCCTATTGTTAAAATGAATTCAATCAGAACTAGTTTATGTCTAGTAGCAGTTGAAGATTTGCATCTTGAGCAGTTAGATGTAAAGATGACCTTTCTCCATGGGGATTTGGAGGAAGAGATATATATGGAGAAACCACAAGGATATGAGATAAAATGGAAGGAGAAACTAGTGTGCAAGTTGAAGAAGAGCTTGTATGGCTTAAAACAGGCTCCAAGGTAGTGGTATCTAAAATTTGACAAGTTTATGTCTGAACAAGGTTATACTAGATGTCACTCTAATCATTCTCTTTATCTCAAAGGGAAAAATGATGGAAACTATATTATATTTTTATTGTATTTAGATGACATGCTTGTTGCAGGTTCTAACATGCAGGAAATAAATGTGCTCAAAAGAAAATTGGTGAAATCATTTGAAATGAACGATTTGGGTGCTGCAAAACAAATCCTTAGTATGAGAATAACTAGAGATAGGAAGAATCAAAAATTAATATTGTCTCAGAGTGAGTATATAGAAAAGGTGTTGAAAAGATTTAATATGACAAATGTAAAACCAGTTAGTATACCTTTGCCTAGCCATTTAAAACTATGGAGTTGTGTCCCAAGGCTCAGGAAAAAATGGCTTATATGTCTAAAGTTCCATATGCATTAGTAGTTGGAAGCTTAATGTATGCAATGGTCTGCACAAGGCCTGATATTGTACATGTAGTGGGAGTTGTAAGCAAGTACGTCAACAATCCAAGAAAATAACATTGGATGGCGGTGAAGTGGATTCTCAAGTATTTGAGAGGTACAACAAATCAAGCATTATGCTTTGGTGGTTCAAAAATTGCTCTACAAGGATATGTTGATGCATATATGGCAGGTGATAGAGATAATAGGAGGAGCACAACATGGTATTTTTTAGTGTAGGTGGAACAACTGTCAGTTGGGTTTCAAAACTGCAAAGTGTTGTTGCACTCTCAACAACGAAAGCAAAGTATGTTGTTACTACAGAGGCTAGTAAAGCAATGATTTGGTTACAAATGTTTCTAGATGAATTGCGTAAGAAGCAGGAGTTGGGCAGGTTATACAGTGATAGTCAGAGTGCCATACATCTTGCAAAGAACTCTGCATTTCATTCCAAGACTAAACATATACAAATCAAGTACACTTTCATGCAGTCAGTGTTGGAAGATGGACAATTGAAGCTGGAAAAGATACACACTAGCCAAAATCCTACACATATGTTAACAAAAGTTGTAACTAGGGAGAAACTGAGATTCTACTTAGTTTCAATTGGTCTTCAAGTATGATGAAGAAGATGAGAAACAACCAGGTCCAAAGTGGAGTCATTGTCCGACAAATGAAGCAGCGATGGAGTTGTTATAGTCAGTCTCCAAGTGGGAGATTGTTGCGTGTGTAGCCAGATTATCTTCTTTATTCAAAGTTATCACCACATTGGACCCCAATTTGTAATGTGGTGGTAATGCCTCCCGTAATATTTGGGGGGGTCCAGGGGGGGCAGTGATCTTTGGGAGCCCTCCCCCTGGCAGGGGATTGGGGGAACACCCTCAAAGCTAAAAATAGATGCAAAATTGCCTTGTAAAATGTTGTAATTTCATAGTCAATCTGGGTCGTTCATTAGGTGGAGATATGACGGTAGAAGTTATGTTTAATTTAGGATTTTTTGCCATAGAAGGCAACCCCTCACTATATATTAGGGAATTGTATTGCATCTATGTAGATCTGTATTCTGAGTGCAAAAAGAGGGAATTACAACGGATCTGCTATAGGTTGTATTTCTTCAATTTGCTGGATAATATAAAAGGAAGGATTGATTGTTTCCCATGGATGTAGCGCAAATTGGGTGAACCACGTACATTTGCGTCTCTCTTGTTTTATGTGTTTTCTGTGTTTATATTTTTGGAATATATTTTATGTGTTCCATTGCTCTGTCATATATAATTTTCTAACACACATCCCAATCATTTCGCTGTGCGTTACAGATATTTGTCAACGCGTTCTCCAAAATTTTGTTAAAAGCTTCAACTGTCCCATTTTCCTATGGGTGATATGGTGTACTCTTCTGATGATATACCTAAAACTCCTCCAACATTGCGCTGATCATTTCACTCAAAAAATGCGTACCCCTATCACTCATTAATACTTTCAGGCATCTAAACCACGTTAAGACATACTCAAACAAGAATTTTGCTATCACATCCCTTGTATAATCCTTTACTTGTTGTGCTTCCACCCATCTAGTTAAATATTTCGTCGTAGTGATAATGTAGTGCGTGCCCATTTTATTTCTAGGTGGCTAAATTGGTGCAATAAAATGGATCACCCACTTCTCAAATGCATGTAAAGATACATGAGGATGTAGCAGTAGTTCATCCCTTCGTGATGGTCTACCGGTCCTTTGACATGCATCGCATGCCTTACAGTATGCTTTGGAATCCTTGTGCAATGTTGGCCACCATAATCCTACACACAAAATTTTTTGCGTGGTTGCTTTCCCCGCATAATGGCCTCCTGCAACTCCCCCATGAGCTTCAAAAAGAATACTATCATGCTCAAAGTCTAACACATATCTTCGCAATATTTTATCTGCCCCCATTTTGTACAAATGTCCCCTAATGAAAAAAAACTTAGTTGCGCAAAATACTAATTCTTTCTTTTACTGATTTGTATATCCTTCAGGTGTCGTCCCTGTAGTTAAGAATTGAATAATGTCAGCAAAATGGTCATCATCTACGCACACCATAAAGAGTTACACATCTAGCAAGCCTTCCTCCAAATTACTAAGTTCTTCACCTGTTTCAATTCTCCACAGATGGTCAGGTCCAACATTCAAACTCCTCGGTTTTACAACTACTTCAAAATCGTACTCCTAAAATAATAACAACCACTAGCAAATATTTCCCCCCAACATAGGCTTGTTGACCAGGTATTTTAAGGAAAAATGATCTGTATACATATTGAAATTCTACCTAAGAGATAATGCCTAAATTTTTGCAACGAGTAGACCATGGCTAACCCCTTGCGGTTTGTTGTTGAATAATTTTCTCAATCCTTGTTAACTGCCTACTTGTGAAGGCTATAGGATGGTCCAATTCTCCTTTGCCTGCCTGTGTTAGCACTGCACCCAACACAATGCAAGAAGCATCCACATGTACATGAAACTCCTTTTTCCAATTAGAAAATACCAGGATTGGGGCAGTCACCATATTTTCCTTTAACACATCCAAGTTGGTTGGAATTCCTCATCCCAAAATAATGTTGCATCCTTCTTTAACATCTTTTCCATGGGCACGATAATTTGAGCATAAGATTTGATGAATTTTCTATAGTATCACATGTGTCCCAGCGTCACGTGCAGCTGCTTGATGTTCCTAGGGGCCTCCAAATTCACAATCACTACAATCTTTGTAGGGTACACCATCAATCCTTGCTTACACAGAACATGACCCAACAAGATCCAAAAAGGAATGCATAATATATATTTTTTCAATCTTAGCGCTATCTGGTATCTTCAACATGTATCCAACATAAGGCACAAACTCGCTACATGGCACTTCACCAAGCCAAACATAGTTCGGTCATCGAAGTATACTTTTAGAAACTTATGAATGAATTCTTTGAACGTTGTTATGACTATGCAAGAAAATATTGCAGGTGCATTCTTTAATCCAAAATTCATAACAGTTTACTGAAAGCACCCCCATTCTATCACGAAGGTGGTTTTTCCTCTATCCTCTAGGGCAATCTTAATTTGATGATAACCGGAAAACCCATCAATAAAGGAATCGGCCTCATGCCCTCTGACATTGTCTAACACTTCATCTGTAAAGGATGTTGGAAATGGGTCATGAATACATGAATCATTAAGCTTCTATAGATCTATGTAGATCCTTATTTCACCCTTTTGTTTCTTCTCTTAGACTACCATCAGGCTCACCCAATCGGACTCTTCAACAGGTTCTATAATACCTGCCTCTAGCATTTTATCCAGATCTTGGCGAATCTTCTCCTTATACTTAGGATTAAGACGATAAGGCCTCTCGTTAACAGCGTTTGCATCCAGCTTCAATGTGATCCTCATAACGCCCAAATCACCAAGTATGCCCTTTAAATTTGAAAACTTAGTGGGGAAGAGATCATGGTATTCATGAAGTAATTCAACAATGTTGTCTACTGTAGCATTATCCCAATACTCTCTAATCTTCGTGAACTTCGGTTCTTCTTCAGTGTGAATCTTTACTTGTCTTGTTTTCAACGGTGCGGATATGTCTGGGTTCTCTACCTGTGGTCCTTCTATTTCATGATTCCCTTTTGTCTCTAGAATATTGGTATTCCATAGGTCTTCTTCCTCCTCTTCAATGGTCACATTATAGCATTCCAATGCATGGCGCAGCTGGGTATTCCAGTCTAGTTGGGTCCATTCCATGGATTCCTTTGGTGTCCTAAAGATAACCACTTTAATTTCTTGAAGCACTACTTCAATGTTTGCAAATCTATCCTTGAAGCTAGAAGTCAATAATAATCCTTCCTTCAATACATCCCATTTTAGAGTGCCGTGGCAGAGCTCTATTTCAAGGTACTAGTTCATGGGAATTGTATCCAAGGTATGAGAAAATATATGTACCCATTCTAGTTGCGGTTCCATCCCCCACACCTTAGTCCACCTCGCCAGGTGATCGCACAGATGATTCCTCCCATTATACCTCTCAGTCATTCATGTATTAGCATGCCCAAATTATAGCTTCATCATTCGCATGTAATATTTCCATCCAACAAAACTATCCTTATGCGTACCCCACCATCGTGCAGGCGTAGCCCGCAGTGCCAACTCCAATGCTTGAAAACAATGGTCTTCAGGGACTTGACACTCAAATTCATCTAAAAACATATCGATGTTAGTTAAACCATCATAATAAGGTAGCTTTATTACCTCCAACAAAATGCAGCGGAATGACTTTGTCATCATACTACATCACAATGTAGATACTTCATGTAAGTGGTTTTTCCAATGCTGTAATTCCTCATCTAAGTCAGAAGTGCAGGAACTCTCTCAGTCCCATGCGATTCGTCCATCCTTTGTTGGATTGATCCAATCCTAATCCTGCGTTGTTATCTTGTATATTTTATCTAGTTCATTGTCACTTTCTACATAATCACGGACTGGTTCAGTATAGCGAGCCCCTTCCATAAGATCCAGTGGCACTATAACCCTTAGCAAATTCCTTTCAAATGACATTGTCCTCTTATTCAAATTAATGACCCCATTCATATCAATAACCAGTTGATTTCCAAGAGCGTTGGATAGTGATTATTGTCATCAATAATTTCTATAACTTCAAAGTCCAGTAATGCACTCACACCTTCAATATCAACTATTACTCCATATAATCATCCCATGGGGATTATTTTCTACTGATTTTCCATCCTCATCTGAATCAAATACCACTGTGGTGCATGTCTCCTTTCCCATGTCTCTTTCGGTAGAACATTCACATTGGACCCCAAATCCAAAATGACCTAGTCCATTTCATAATCACCTATTTGTGTTGTTAGCTGCATCTCACGTCCCGTTTATGCCATATGCTTACCGATATTTCTAACCTTGCACTGCTCCATAGGAGTCTTTTCCTTATTTCTTCACTTTTCTATTAAGTCCTGCAATCCTTCCACAACCTTTTGTCATGCAACAACTTCGTGGTCTCCAAAAATTTATTGAGTATAGAAGGATCAACCTCTTGTGTCACACTGGTTTTTGGTGTGTTTTCCTAGCTTCCTGAGGTGGAGGCCTCAATGAAGCTCTACTTGGCCTCCATGAATGTTTCCTTAGTTTGATTAAGGTCAAAGGTGGCTTCTTTCTTAGGAGCTTTATGGACCCATTCATCTTCTTCAAGCTACTTACCCTTATCTGTGCCAATCATCATATCACTTCATAGTACAATATTAATTCTCTGATCCTCCTCGCGGAGCTCAACCCTCATCATTTGTAAATTCTGCGTAGGTTGCAGAGGCTGAGTTTTATTTTCTTTCATTTTAGCTAATATCACTAGACATTCTTCTATGGCATGGTTGAATTGTCTACAATATTAACAGGAAGGGGTTGTAGGATTCGGGCAATTGCACGTGAAGTTCTCTAGTTGTCTATAGTTGTAGAATATAATCTGACCACAACCTCTACCAGGTCCTTGTCCTCATCCTCGACCTTGAAAACCCCCGTGCACTCCTCCTACGCTTTGATATGGAGGCTGAATTTCTTCTTGCATATGATAAGTACAAGTTCTTTCGATCATCAAATCATAACTTCGATAGTGGCGCTCATCATGGCCCAAAGATTTACAGAAATTGCAAAACATTTGTTTGGGTGTCTAAACAAACTTCTGAAGTAAGTGATAGTTATCCATCACATGGTTTCCAGTAACTTGACAAATGGCGCACCATAGTGTAGCTCCTGTGATCAACTCGATTGGGGCTTCTGGCTTCAAGGGGTTGGCCCACCCCCCTATAAGATAATTCACATATACTGGACAATGATCTTTATTTTTCCCATGGCCCTTGCATTTCAAGCACCAAACCTCTATGGGTACTTATGGCTTAGTCTCCTTTTCTTTCTTTAGACTTTGTAATTCTTGGTGCAAGCTTACTAACAGCGAGTGAATTTGTTATACCCCTAGGTTTGTATCTTGAATAAGTGACATGTGCAGCCTCATCATGATCTCCAAGGCTTCTTCTTATGTTGCTATCTTTTGCTATGATAGAGGGATTCTTAAATGCGGCAAAAGCGATGTGATAAACTAGTCATGATGCTAGGTATTTGAGATCTACATGTTAGCCTGTTTGATCTGGAACTTCAATCTTTGATCAAAGTCACAAGGTGTCTCATCAACTCTCATTGGGATCTCCTTAAATTGAATAACTGATTACGCCTCAGATTTAGGCTTACTAAATTCTTTGTTCAAAGTTTTCTGAGACTCTACTAACCTTGCAAGGCAGTAACCAACTGCACCTTCTTTATATTATCATCGGTGATTTATTGCATTGTCCATACAACATTCACAACAAACTAGAATTTCTCTGGATCTTCACTTCCTATGCCCTTGAAGATCAGAATCATCATTGTGTTTTCCATGAATGGTGGAGGTGGACGCAGAGGTGTAGGTGAAGGTGTATGCGGTGGAGGTCGAGTGGATGGATGAGATATCCTCGAAATAGCCTGAGTTATTAACTGAGCAACACTTCACAGTGTAGTCAGCACCGCCCCTTCGTCATCACTTGAAGGAGGTTCAATCAATGGACTATACGTTGGACCTGATCCGTGACTTCTAAAGAGTCTACCACTTTGCGTAGCTCTGAACATTAAGGTAATGGAATTACCTGCTTTTTACATAATAGAATTTTAATCCAACTATTCAATGAACTTAAATACCTACCTCGCGGTCCTTTTAAGAATCTTCTCTCCACTTCGCTATAGCTAACTGAGGTATCAACTGCAAATTCAGTAAAAAAATCCTCCCAGAATTCAATCAAGCCAACAATCAACAGCCCCACACAATCTTCTTTTCATATGCCTCTAGTCGTCATACCAATTATGGAGTCCAAACTATAGGACTATGGAGTTTCCACCTTCCTTGACTATCTGTCAATTTAGCTAACCACTGATATAGTTCAATTGGGAAAGTCCAAAAGAAGATTTTGTGTACCTCTATTTATAGATACCTATTCAAACAATCCTCCTTCAACAGGCGTGGATTCCTATTTTCTTGAGTTGCAAACTCGTGAATATTCTGATCTAACCACTATTCAATCTCTTTCTTAGTCGAATTCCAATGATGTGAGATCACACATCTCTTTAAGCAGATCCTGCTCTTGGCAATGAAACCATTTATTGGATTAGGGGGTCCTGACCCAGGTTCATAGTTAGTTGTGCCAACTAACAAAACCCTACACTAATGGCCCTTTCGGAAACAACCTGCATAACGCAGGCTATAGTCTCACTCGAATAAGTACTGGGGGATGTAAGAACCAAGTTTCTACATCCAAAGAGTAGTGTGATTTCTTTCAAGGACTTCCATCTACTTCCACTTAGATAGATAAACTTCTAGGGATCTTAACTGTAATTAAGTTAAAGCTTCCTCCAGACCTTCATGAAGGCTTGCGATTAGTCCTTGAGGACCTTAAACAATTGATTCACCTACTTTCGCGCATTAGCAAGCAATCCTAGATCAAATTTCTCATAGATCTACTTGTTTGATCAAAAAACATAAGATAAATAACTTCTAAATTCGTGGAAGTGGGTAACCATTCATTACATATATTATTAAGACATATTCAATGAATTGGTGTAGCATTCATTCAATAATTCAGGAAACATATCATTAACCGAAAACATATAACATAAACAAATTAAATGGAAATACCCAATAATTCTTCAAAAAACTTCCTTTATTGATCTCCAATTCATTGATTACAGACTCTTCTAGCCTGCACACGCAGTTGTAGGGGTTCGCACACTAAAATGTGGACTCTACCCAGGCCTCCTGCACACTCAACTACATGAGCTTTCCCTTCTTCACCTAAGCATCAGAAGCAAAGCCTTCCTACCTTTGAACTTTCCCAAGACAACACAACTCTTCAATGTACCCAACTTTCTATCAAAAGTTATCTCTAAGACATGCTATGACTCAACTATTTATAGTTTTTCTAATACAATACCTTGGCCCTTGGCTCATGGGTGAGTCTTCAAAACTGATCAAAACAAGGGGCTAATACCCCTTTGACTCCTATCTATCTGCGCACTCCGTATCCACATTTCACGGAGACTTTACATCTTTTACAAAAATCTTTTCAAAAAATGACTAAGTTAATTCACTTCTACCCCTAGGGACCCCATCCCAAAAGTTCCTATGCATAGTCCTATATAAAATACATAAATAAAGGGTGAAAGAAGAGAAAGTCTAGCTACATAGGGAGGTGAAGCAAGCAAATCTGCTGAGGTACACTCCAAGCTCACTGGCAGTGGAGTAATGTTTGTGTTCCCATAGATATTCTGCTAGGGTACTGTTCAGGCCTGTTGGCAGCCGAGCAACACCATATATGAAAACTATATTCTAGAAATCTAAAGCTCATGAACTAAACTACCCTTCCTTGATTCGAAACATTGCGATATTGCTGGTCTCATGTTTTTGTTTAACCAAGAAAGGAGAAAGGTGACTAAGTTTGTGCACGGGGTAAGTGGAAAAACAAAAGTGATTTGAACAATGAATCAATATGCCCTGAAGGACTAGAGCTTGCACAAAATAATCAAACAAAGCAAAGAAGTTGGAATTTATCAGTGTGTTGCCAACTGTTGTCGCTCCTACAACACCCTCCAAATTTTTTTCCTACATCCAAATCTTAGACCCTACTTCAGCTTCACATGTTGTCATTGCAAAAATTAAGAGTCATTTCATGTGTTTTCTCTAAGTGTTCAGGTCCCATTTGTGAGAAAATCAAAGTGTCTTCTTTTATCATGTTAAGTGTCACACAGTGTACACAAGCTAGTTTTGGTGTGTTTAGGGAGTAATTCATGTGAAAATGATTTTTTCTTATCCTGGAAAGATCTATCTCACTCATTTCAAAATCTTCAAGCACTATCGGACAAGTGTCATCATGATTGTTGCAAAGTGTATCTTTGGTGTTGCACTTGGTGTTAGCTGTCACAAAGTTGCCGCAATGAGGGAAGTGCATGTATTCTAAGTGTTACTTATTGTGTCGTCAAGTAATGTAAGTGTGATATCATACTTACAATAGTTTTTTTTCATATTCATTTCATTGATCCAACGCTTAATCAAAATTGGGAAAAATACTCGACTAGGCCACTTAGTGTCTTTCAGCAAGCCTAAATTGTGCATTGTGTAGTCTAAACCCTCAAGAAACAACCTTGTCTCTTGGAACTGCACAATGCATAGTTTCTACCTCCCATAACTATGCACTGCGCAATATTAGTGCTCAAGTCCAAACCTTAAGCTCCATAATTGCACAATATTTTCCTCCAACTAGGTCTAAACTGCACATTACATAGTCTCAGTCCTCAAGCCTCAGCCTTGAGCTCCTGAACTACACAATTGTTCAATCTCCTAGCCACCTTGTTCTTCCAACACTACATAGTGGAGAAACTCAATGCTCAAGCCATCAACCTGGTTCCTTGAATCCCTCAACTACGTAATCCTCAAACCCATTGTAGCCTAAACTGTGCATTGTGTAGTCTCAATGCTTAGTCTCGACCCTTGACTGCTTAAGCTGTGCAATTGCATAGTCCCTGATTCTCTCCCTTAGCCTACCACCAAGTTCCAACTCAGTCAATGGATCATCAAGCAACATCTTTGAATATGGGTTTATCAAACTGATGTTGTCTCGTCACAAGTGAATTGTAGATGAAGGTACTCTATCATGTTATTACAAGATGATTAATAAGGTGATGGAGAAGTAGACCATGCTAGAAGACACCTTTGTAGCTGAAAGTACAAGTTGGTCAATCAGGAGGAAGAAAAGGTACATCAATTTGCAACAACACCTTAAGATCGAGTAACATTGAATCTCTTCATCTCTAAGCCATATAGATGTAGAAGAAGAAATCATATTCAAGAAGACACGAAGGAAACAACAACAAGAAATGGATTGAAATTTCCATTTCATCATGCAGTCCATGTCATCAGTGTCATGTCACGAGTCATCATTTGCCACATCATTTTGTGGATTATTTTAAATACTTATTGAAAAATGTATTGTGAAGAATACATTTTAAAGAGAATGCAAGTCCAAAGGACATGTAATGAATGTAAAGAGCCATGTGAAAGTTGAAAAGTCATAGGAAGTCAAATAGTCATGAGGGTAGTCCAAGAGTCACAAGTGAGGTGAAGGATCACCCCATTTGTTATATATGCACCCTCATTGTACAAGAAAAATAATTTTCACCTTGGCTTCTCCCATAAGGCATTAGAAAGACAAGTTAGTACTTTTGGGGAGCAAGTAGTGGCTCCAATGCTCCATTATAGGAGCAAGTGATGTTTGTTGTATTCATGCACCTTGGGAATTTTAATTAATATTTGAATCCTAATGGCCAACACACTTTTCACGCATGGATTATGAATATTTGTAAGACTATTATGAAAATGTTTATGATTCATGTTTTCTTTCACCAGTACTAAAGTAGTTGAACTATTTTATTAATTTTAGTGCTTATCATGTTGAGAATGTGTTGTAATGGTTATAACAATCATTACGTTCTTGTGGACTATTCCGTTGGATGTTAGATGAAACATTTTTTTATGTGTGTTTCTTCTAGGGTGGTATTATTACCTCTCTCTTATAGGCTCACTTTCTTTCCCCTTCGTAGCAGAATAAACTTGATGCACCTACAACAAAAAATTCACCAGGCACACCTACTTGCTTTTCAAAGGCACATATGCAATTCTCTCTCTTGCTGACAGCTAAGGCCAAGGAAAATATTTAAGTGGATGACAATCGGGTCATATTCCGGATGGGGATCCTATATGAAATGGTGTGAGGTATAATTGGGACTGCATACTGTGGAGACCCATTTTAATGTTGGCAGGTCCAACACTATCAACAACACCTGATACAACACCACATGTACACCAATACACATAGCACAATACCATGTGTACACAACATCATTGAAAATCGAGTGACCACACCACCTCTTCTTATGTAAACCAATCATTACAACCTCTATTGCCTCCACCCATTATCAATAATCTACAAAACATTATAACCAATTGTAACCCACAGTAAAAAAATTAAAGATACAAAGAACACCTTTGCAAGCCAGGAATCCAAAGGATACATAGTCTCCATTCAAAACCGAGAATCTAGAGAAATATGCTCCTTCGACTGAGAATTGTCTTTCCCATCCTTTAACATGTACACCCACAACCCAATTCCTGAGTATGTGGTTCCTTCAATTGTTCGTGCTTGTTCCAAAATGTCGCATATCACATTATTCTTCACAAACTAATAAAACCTTTAGCATTCCCTGTTCATAATGCAAACATGGGGATAACATAGGAATCATATTCGCATAATGTTAAAATCATAATCAACAGGAATCCCCTTCTTCTCAATGGATTCCTCATTCATCTAGGAATATCATAGGATAGCTTCATTATGTTATCCCAACAAGCCATTCACATAGGTATCAACTGAAATTTAAACCATCATTCTTCCACCTAAATGATACCTTTCAAAACCTGCCAGTCATAACAGCTTAACATACATTTAGTAATTAATCATTTTCATGAATATAACATATGTTCATGTATATCAAGTAAGGTCAAGGTTTAGAAAGCCTCCTTTGTGCCATTTTCATGGCTGCCATATCACTATCCGTTATTTCCCATGGACCCAACTAGCCTTCTTGGTTGTCATATTACTGTCTATTTATTCATGACATACCATACATTAACTCATTTTAATGAACCCGGAGTTTTAAATAACTCCCTATATTGATGTTGTTGTTCACAGATACAATTTTCATCCTATACATAATTTCATTCATACTTGTTGTCATTTTTAGGAGTGATGCTCCAACATACACCAACGATGGTCTTTCTGAATGAATCGCTCAAGACCAACCTTTCTTATTTTTGTTTATGTTCTTTATTTATGTGTAGGGACACCTCAATTCCCTTACCAAAGCTCTATGGATTCTCTTCCATACTCAACAAATTTTTCCTAAGACCACAAGCATGAAACTCGCAAGGAAAATTCAAAAAGAAATGAAAGCCAACAATACAAGAATGAAATTCACCACAACAACCATAAAAATATTCCAAACCGAACAACACGTCCATGCACAAGTCAACAATCAAGGAAATAAATAACCCATGAGGCCAACAAAGTAAAAACACAACACATAAGCATTAAAATAAAGAAGTCCAAAAAATTGACTCGATTCCCATGAGTCTCAGAGTTCGACACGTCATGCATTCATACATGCATACATACATACATACATATATTTATTTATATTAGTCCTAGATGTTTCCCAGGGTTTTGACCAACCTTGAAGTCTCAATTCCCTTCAAGTAATTCATAGGTGAAGCCTTTTCAATATATGTATCCATATATTATGGAGCTTGAGGCAATGCCCCATCCTCTATTTTGGAATCTTGCATTGTAGATTCATGTCCCTGTGGTTTGCTAGGGGCTAATTTATTTTTTTTCCTTCCTATGGGGACAATCCTTTCTTAAGTGCTCCTCTCCACTATGCCAATAGGGAAATATTCTCCTTTTCTCTTCAACCTCATGAGGCCTCTACTTGGTCCTATCAGTAGAGCTTTTGTCCACACCTTGGATGGTGGGAGTGTGTTGCAGTAGCCCTTGAACGTAGGGCAAATTTTGCATCAGCATGGTATTCAACCTTGCTTTTTCCTTTTCGCTCTGGACCATCCTAAAATTCTCTACTGTACAACTCTGAAGCTCACTCTAAATTTCTTGATGGTTCCTTTTCTTTTAGGGGATTTCCCTCTTTTTTGTTTTTGATGGTCTTTGTCCATATCATGTTGTACCATGCCACATTCCATGCCTTCTTTTTCTGCCATTAAGTGTTCCTATGTGCTACCACACACACTTAGTTTTTAATGCAATAAATGAAATACAATAAATAATATACCAGTTATTTCCTTGCCATGCTATGCCAAGCACTTTACCCTATGGTTGTTCACATATCTTTAAAAAATTTATTAGTCACACATCTCAAAATCCAGGATATAAATATGCATAATTATATCTCAACATAATTTAAAAAATAAAAAATTTATATGCACATGTATAAATATCAACTTGTTTACAATCATGCCTTCACAGTTTAAAAAATCAGTCTTTCACCAAACAGTTATTGGCATTAATTAAAATCAACCACCATTACCCAAATTTTAAAAATCAACTTTGACTTCCTTTTTTAGAGGAAAGAAGATTCAAATTTCTTTACTAGCCAACATTATTAATTTTTAAAGGTTATCCCACTTTCTAAGGTCAACATTAGGCATTGAGTACAACCTCCTTACCTAGGTTAGTTATCTTGTCATCTGTAATCTCAAAAGGGTTAATCAGATGCAATATAACACTTCAACATTTGCCATCTTTAGAATTTCTAATTATCACCTTATGAAATGCAGCATGAGTGTATTTTCAATATGAAATTAGTACCTAATTGTTAATCATAATGCAACGCCCAACACCCACTTGTGCAAGCATTCAATATATATGCCATAATCACTTTGATAGAGTCACAAAATATCATGCCCTCAATTCATTGGGCTCTTTTCCTCATAACATGCAAACAACGAGATTATCACATCCCAACTAATACACACACACACATGTTTGTGTGTGTGTTCTCTCTCTCTCTCTCTCTCTCTCTCTTCTCTCTCTCTCTCTCTCTCTATATATATATATATATATATATATATATATATATAGATAGATAGATAACATAATCAAGCAATACTATTCAATTACAAGTGACATGGGGATTTTCTCCAATTACCTCATATCAAATAGGCACTCACATGCACAATTATTCCAAATGTGCAAGATTATACCATTTAACCAGTGGTGTTGATATACTACAAATAATCATACATAAAAACCATGTCGGCAGTCTTGAAACAACCAATGAAATGACAAGCATCCAAGGTATTCAAAATATAAACAAGTAAACCCATGCATCCATCAAGATGTCAAGCTATAAGCCACATACAGTTATTCCTTTTGCGCTATTAGCTTTATAAGAAGGAACCAATTTTATCCCCAAAGGTCTAAATAGAACCCATCTATTCAAGTGTTGAGCCCGAAAGATCTAATACCACTATCTAACATACCCCCTACTAAACCTATCCCATACTAAGGTAGAAGGAGGCAGTTACTATGATGACCCAACCTCCAAAGTGTAGTTATGGAAACGGGGTCATAAAATTTTCTACCTTTCTCAAACTTCTCAAAACCAAAGGTATACATTGCCACCACATTCATATTATTGAGACCTTTTCAACACTATAAACTTCACCCTGATCCAACTTACAGATCAGGAGATATGGCCAATTAAATTTTGGCTAGTAAAATCCTAACACATCGACAATGACCTCCATGTGGCATCGCGCATGGTGCCTATGTGTTTGTTCTTCCACCATAGATGCATCCTTGTGAAGCAGGTTTGTTCTACCTTGTATTCGAAAGTTGGCCTGCTCATTGGAAAAAATAAAACATAACATTTACTTGGAGCCTTGACCTCAATATGGCCTACCCATGCAACCACTTAATGGCTCTGACTCACTCATCAACCCTAAGCAATTTGAACCTTGACTAATAGATCCGACTGACTCATTCACTAGGCCACCATTGACTAGAGAAATTGACTTACACACCTAGCCTTGATTCACTTGGCCGTCGACTAACATGTTCAAATGAGTTTCTCACGTGGCCTCAACTTTCTTGATCTTCGACTAGTGGGTCTATCTGACTCGCTTACATGACCATCACTGAAAAGCGGGTCTGATTGACTCTCTCACTCACCCATCGTTGGCTAGTGGATCCAATCGAATCACTTACCTATCCCCAACTCACTTGAGCATCTACTAGTGGTCTCACCCAACTAGCCCAATTACACTTGTTAGTCAAGCATGAACTCGCCCTAAATTATAATTGTCAGTCGACTCCACCGACCCTGACCTGGAAAGTACGATCATTGAATTTAGTGTGATTCCATTGTAACAAAGGCCCTCTTAGTGAACAACCTTCGACACATACCCTAAGTCTTATGAGCCCAACCATCCTAACTTTGCAATGAAAGTTGGGACTTTACCTTTGTTTAGTGGCATTGCCCCAACTTTGACTTTATTCTAAAGTCCTTAGACTTAGAATTTCTTCTGGTTGCGCTGACTTGAATTCTTCACATTTCGACTTGCAGATACAAGACTTTACCTTGTCCTCTATCAGATCATAGTTCTTGCTTCAGGCTCAACCAAACCCATCTAGCCTACCTTAGACATATGGAATGTTAGTTGCTTATGCTTAACCATCATCCCATTGATAGTTGTAGAGCCTCTAACCTACACCTCATCATCTACTATTATCTATTGTTTTTTCATCACCTATCTCTCTCTTTCACCTCATTTTCCATGTAAAACCACCCAGATCATTACATTAGATGTCATTAAGCATGATCAAGTGAGCTTTGCTAATGTGTGACTGTTTTGTTTAGACTTTGACATATTTACAGGCATTCCGCAGCTCTCTGCCGATTCCGCAGCCATCTGGAGATTCTGCAGCCTTTTTGTTGTTCTCAAGGTTCCACATGCCATTTTGCCAAATGAGCCACATGGGTACTTAGGTATCAAGGTGCTCGAGGTTCCTGTGCCATTTGTTCAATCATCCACGTCATCTAAACCTCCGGTCAAATAGGGGCAAGATCCGGTCAACGAAGGCAGCTTAACGGTGATGCGTAAGCTGTTGGGTCACGTTAGCTCAAACGGTGACTTGCCCGTGTTTCGCAGGATGTGGGGGACATAATCCAACTCTGGATTCAATGCCCATGATGACCAGGACCTCCAGCTCACCCACGCAAGCTCATGACGTGTTATTGCAGTTTTAATTATGCATGACAGTTTGTTTATTTTCAGTTTTAGCAGCACGCATAGGCTATCCTTCAGATGCCTATAAATACTTGCGTCTGCGTATGCTTATGTTAACTTTTTACTTGCTGTATTTTTATGAACTTATTATAATTTTCGTGCATTCCCAAGACTCTGTTTTAATAGTGCTGTTCTAGCACTCTTGACTGTGAATTTCTGCACATGGAGTAATAGAAGCAGTGCTGTTTTGAAGCTTTGAACACTTTGAGTCTTCTTTGGGTTATGTGAATGGAGGGCCCCTGTTCATATTAGCCTTGTATAGTATTTTTATGTTCAGCATTTCCTTTTCTTGACCTATGTACAGCATAATTCACTTCATTTTAATTCATTTTGAATCCTTTCTTTTAAGCTGGTCAGCATTGTTCTTTTGCAGGTTTTTGACCCGGGATTACTTGTGTGTTTATGTGTTTGCTTTATATCTAGTGGTAGTTTCAGTTGACAGATTCAAAGTTGCTGCCTTTTACTTTATTCCATAGCTAATTTTTTAGTTTTATTTCTCAAATCTGTCTGCTTAGATATAAATGGTCTCTTACTATAAATTGTTTATCTTTTAGAGATTAGAATACTAATCACTTGTAGCTGGCTTTGGGTGCTTTCGAGACTAATCCTTAGCTACTTTCTAATCGTGCTTTACACAGTACCATGTGATAGAGGCAGAGAGTTAGAAAGAGCCAAATATTATCACTAGTCTTTAAAGTAGATTTTTCTCATTTTTATCATTTCTTAGACTTACCTTTAGCTACTTCTTAATCGTGTCTTACACAGTACTATGTGTTAGAGGCAGAGAGTTAGGAAGAGATAAACATTATTATTGGTATTTTAAGTGATTTTCTTACTTTTTATTTGCAGCAGCATGAATGGTGTCTAATGCCATTAGAAAGTGGTTCTTTGCTTTCAGTTCATTTTAATTCATTTATTTCCTTCAAGTTTTTCTTTTCAGCAAGTAGTTAGAAACCACTAATCACACACTTTCACTCATCTAGAATTCACCTTACACACACCATCACTCATCTGTTTATAAATACATCACTCCATCTTGGGAAGATAAATTAACCACAAACAACACCCCAAACGACAAAAAGCTTTAAGAGGTTGCTTAAGTACATATAGTACACCTTCACTTCATCAGCTTACGAGCCCTGGGTTGACAATTAATGACATCAATTTAGGAACACTAAATTGACTAAACAGGAAGATAAGTCTTGATTAGGTCCACATAATGAACAAGAAATCACAGGTGTTGGGAAGGATGAGTTTATGGAAAATGAGATTAAGACCAACCTTAAGTTCTCAAGGATATTACTCCCGATGAATCCTCTTTTGAGAAACTTGATAAATTTTATCCCATTAGTCCCTTGGAAGATGACATTGAAGATTATTTATGCATTGAAAAGGAGAAATGGGAAGTTTTTGGGACCCAATTTGATTATGCTCCCATTTATGATATCAACAAAGAAGATGAGGTTGAGATTGGTTTTCCTGGGGCATTAGTTACGATGATATATACATCAATACCCTTGGGAAGGAGAATTAATATTTTCCCTTGAATGAAGAGGGACAGTTGGAAGCAATTGATTCTCCTTTTAATGAAAACCCAATCTTTGGTTCTTATAATGAGAAAAGCAATGAAGCTCCTACCTACCCACCTTATGATTATATACTCAAATCACTTGAGCCTTTAGATTATGATTTTGGGGAAGGAAAACTTGTTGAATATGACACCACCCTTCCCTTTGCCTTTCCCTCTTATTCACCATCTTGAGTCTTCCTCAAGTGAGTCCCTCATCCCTTTTGGTATGACCTCGAGTGACCATGAACCTTTTCCCCCTTCTGAATATGTTGTCAAGGAAGAATCCTTCATTGAATATACTTTATCCCCTTTGACTCATCCTCAGGATTATGATCACTCTGAGACCTTCCCTCCCTAATGTGACCATCACCATGGGCTTCCTATTTGTTACACTCCTCCTATCCCTCACCCTTTGTTCCCCTCTCATCACGACCTTGTGGCATCTACAAAGCATAATATTATAAGCAATGCTTGTAATAAGGAGTTTTGGAGAGTGGCCTTTATTCCATCATTGCGTACTTAAAGGGAAATCCCCACACTTCTAGATCTACATACTTTCCTTCTCTCAAGGCTTCCTTTTACATCAAATGGAGATCATGTTTTCCCACCTCCCACCCACTTGACCCTCATTGTGATTGTGTCCACATTCGCTTTTGGGTTTTGTTTCATGAGTAATCATACTAGCAAACATATGTATAGTGACATGATGATATGGTGTTTGCATTGGCTTTATGATTACACTTAGTATTGATCTTACTATATGCGTGTATATTAGGATGCATCGCATGTTGATTTTGCATTAGAACTAACCTCATATGATATTTATCATGGTAGATTAGATGCATTTAAAGTAAAATTTACATATTTTATTTTTATGTTGATTTTAAGGCCTAACACTAAGCATGGGCGATCATAAGACACCGTGAAAAACATGTTGCCCCATGGGTTCAATCATTGATATGTGCAGGTAACAAGTCTGCGGTAATCAAGAGATTGTTGGAGTTCTTGTGGCCTTCTATTCCCAACAGTTTTGTCCACTTCGAGAGAGATCACCTCCCAGTTGGAGCCAGATGTTACCCACCATTTGTGGGTGATATCCCTAGGAGATTTTTTCCTCCAAAAAATGGTCATAAGTCAGTAGCCAGTAATCCCTTGCAGCCACCAACTAGGTCGTTGTGCCATTTCTCTACCACCTGAGCCAGCCATGTGGTCCCTCACCCATTTATCATGATCATATGTTTGAAGGTGGCCTATCGAACCGAAAGGTATGCCTTGTCATTTGGTAATTGAGTATTATATTTTGCTTATCATGGACACTTTTGGGCATATATTAATGGGGGGATTTGGAGGAAAGAATGGGCTAGGTCCATGCTCTTGGCCCCTAGACCCCTTTTAGATATTAACCTAGGATTTTAGTCCTGTGGGATCTCTTTTATTGACCATTTGGTTTTAAGTATTTTGGTTGTCTGGTCCTGCTCCCTCATCCACATATATTTCCCCCTTTCCACTCATTATTACCCCATTCATCATTTCTCCCACCTGGGTCCAAATTCTCCCATTGGGTCCACATAAGGCTAGCTCTCCCCTTCCCCTTTCCCACACCTTGGTGCAGGACTGGAATGATGCCCCAAATGTTGATGCAGCTAAAAAGAAAAGCAAAATCAAAATTAGCCACATTCAACAAGAAATGTACCACAAAATGCAAAAGATGGTTGGGACAAACACATTTAGCACATGGGAAAAATCCAATACATGAGCTCTACCCCATCATCTGTTGGGTGTGGAGCCTAATTATCTTCTTTATTTAGAGGTATCACCGAATTGGACCCTAGTTCGTAATGTGGCGGGAATGTCGCCTATAATATTTTCGCTGCAAGGGGGGCCCAGGGGGGTGGCAACGATCTTTAGGAGCCTCCCCTGCGAGCGATCGGGGGAAGCGCCCCCGAAGCTAAAAGTAGATGTATAATTTCCTTGTAAAATGTTGTAATTTCATAGTCAATTTGGGCCGTTCATTAGGTAGAGATCTAATGGTAGAAGTTATGTTTAATTTAGGGTTTTTTTCCCTAAAAGGCCCCCTCGCTATATATGAGGGAATGTATTGCATCTTTGTAGATCTGTATTCTGAGTGAGAAAGAGAGAGGAGATTGTGTGAGAGTGAAGAGGAAATTACAGCAAATCCGTTGTAGGTTGTATCTCTTCATTTTGTTGGATAATATAAAAGGAAGGAATGGTTGTTTCCCGTGGACGTAGCCCAAATTGGGTGAACCACGTATATCTGTGTCTCTCTTATTTTATGTGTTTTCTATGTTTATATTTATGCAATATATTTTATGTGTTCCATTGCTTTGTACTGTATAATTTTCTAACATCATTGTGGTCATCAACCTGGTTCCTGCATGTTCTATGAGCCTCCTTCATCATATAGGAACCCATGATTGTCCCAACCCTTGGTGAAAAATGAACTTCCCTACCTTAAAAGGGGGTATTCAATATGATATCTCACACATCATGCTCTTACCCCTTAAGCCCCGAGTAGTTAATTAAATAAAAATCATAAAATGCAAAAGACATAAAAATAAGGGTGGAAAAATCAAGGTTGGGGCACCTCATGTACCATGATTTCTCCCTCCAATACATTATATACCCAAGTGTGGGTTTCCATCTTGCTAGCTACCCTTGTACCCTAACATGTGGCCGAGGGCTTCCTCTTCCCATTCCCTACTCCATTCATCTCTTTATCACATGTCAACACCTTTTAAAGGATGTACCTTGGACATATTATCCCCTTTAGGAGTAGAAACCATCTAATGGGATACTTGGTTAACCCCATTTGGAGTTTGGATACATTAGCACATGCCAAAGCCCATTATGGAAGGGCATTCCATTATGAAGTCCACACTTGTGGTCCATGGTTTGTAAGATCTTTTGCTCGATTTCCTTGATGACGTGTTGTACTGGAAGTCTAGGGGACGCATTGGATCTTATGTGGGATTGCAAGTGGTCTCCATCTTGGGTTTGGTCTCCCAATACGGGGCCCTAACCTTCCATAGGGGTAAATTGGCACATGTAGGGTGTGTGTTGAGAGCCATGGACCTCCAAATTTGTAGAAAACACTCCATGGATCCCCAGAGATGTCCAGAGATTGCTTGAGATTCACCTACTGGACAAGGAAGATGCACCTAGTTCACCTTTGCCCAGACAACCCCACAAATGTATCATGCACTTGGCATCTGACCCAGGTCCTGTATATAGATGTGGCATCATGTACACCATCATTTGAGCCCTTATAGATGATCTACATACATCTTTGACTTACTTGGATACCCATGAGGTCACTTGTGTGCCCTCACAACCATTGGGAGCACCACAAGTCTATTATGTGGAGAAAAAAGGGATAACCCCTTGTTCACTACTTTTGGAAGTCCAAATCATTATTTTGGCACTTATGGACTTCATCGGGCCTCTTAGAGAGCCCAATGACATGCACTATTGGTTATTCGATCTCTTGGGAGGCTTATTATTTTATTTATGAGCTAGTTTGGTGGGCTTGTCACCAATAAATGGTTATTTGCACATTAATTAAGTTTATGGGCTAATGAAGGCTCAAATTAGGTAATTCAAACTCATAATGAGTGTATAAGTAGGAGAGACATAAATTCATTTGTATTGTCACTTTGGATTGGATCATTCTTCTCTTTAGAGAATTTCACACTCTTTCTAAGATGACGAATTGGAGCATGGATGAATTTTGATGTTTGGATTGGAGTATTTTATCTTGGAGTTTCGTTATTTTCAAACTGTTTATGGTTGGATATGTTTTATTACATGTAAGTAAACATGTTTCATGTTATTCTTGTTTTAATTTTTTCATATGAATTGGATGGGATTTTCGTTATATTAGGGCTAATTGTTGCATTACATAATTGCAAAATTGTGGAATTATTGTTTCTATATAGCATCTCTCAATGTTTGGGCATTGTATGTGAATGAAATCTCCTAGGGATAATTCCACAAGTGAATTTATCTTGATAAGCCATCTCCTTTTGCAAAGTGAAGTATAAAATCTTTGACCTCTCTTCTTCTTGTCCTAAAGGCCAAGTGAGGTAGCCCTTAAGGCCTCCTTAGCTAAAATATGAGTTCCTTTCTCATCATTCTCCTAGACTTTATTCTCCCCAAGGGATTAGGAAATGGTCTGCCAATAGGTGACCATTCAAAGAATATTTTTTCTCCACCTCTCCCTTCTCTTCTAGGTCTAGTCAAGTTGGGTTACCTATGGCATCACTTTCCCAATAAATTATACAAAGAAAAAGTTTGATCTCCTATCCCCTACTACATTGGCGTGTCCTCAAACCTCCTTTAATTTTCAAGCCATTCCGACAGTGGAGTTGTGAGATAACCCAAGCCCTAGATCTAAGACCAAAATTTGCCCTAGTATTCTATAAGCTAGCACCTCATAGGATCAATTTGACACCTTTAATTGGAAATTATTACTTTGATCATTCCCCCTTCCTTATCTGGGTTAAGAACATCATTGGTTGGTAGATTCTCTCTCCTTAACCTAGGTTGGGTCCACTTGGTCCTATGTGGTCCCATACCTATGAAATGTCAATTCTTCAAGAACTATTCAGGAATCCAAGCTAAATAAGGATTTTGGGATCGAGAATCTCCTTTCTAGGGAATATTCCTCTAACCTAACCCTCAAATCCTCCCCTCCTTATCCTAGAAATCTGTGTACCTTGCTTTAAGAGCAAGTAAGCTCCATTCTTTACCCCATTCCAGGAAAAGGATCATTGAGGTCACTTCACATCCATTTGTTGATTCATCCTTCACAAGTGACTTCCATATACTGGGTCTTATACCATTGGTGAAAGTTTGTAAAGAGTAGGGAGCCTTAGATGGAGTGACAGTGGGATAAGTCTCCATTGTTTCCCCTGGCCTAGTAGTTGTCCCCTTTAGGAATCCCCTTTTGTCCCCCTTCTAGTTTAAGTGGTAACAAGTAGTTTTAGAGTCTAACGACATCATCATTCTTTGCTAAAGGACATGGGGCAATCACTACTCCTTGCATATTGTAGAGGAGTGATACATTTCTCACTGCTAGTGTAGCAAGAGCTATGAAGCTATAAATTGAGTTTTCCAAGGTATAATTTCAGTGTTTCAGCTAGATAGATGAGTTAGGTCTTTCAAATAAACTTCAAGGGTGCCTCCTTAAATATTGGGGAGGGATGTGGATTATCGAAACCCTGTCTTAAATATAAGACTATTGAATGGGTCATTTGGGGGATTATTGAGGAAGAGGTAAGGAAATTGTTACTTAGAAATTGTCTTGCCTTTGGTTCCTTGGTATAAATGTTTGGAAAGACTTGAATCTTCATTTTTTTAACTACCATTGGATATGTAATTAAAATGAGATATGGAAATCCAATAATTCTATCAAACCAATACTTTGTTGGAAAGGTGATTCATGAAGATTTAGCACATCATCAATGATTACTCTACATGGTGATTGCTACTTACACTGCTAAACAATAAAATGTGGGCAAAAAATGCTTATTTCTTGTGCTATTCTTCTTTTCTTTGATGTTTTTAATAATTTCATTAACCTCATGAACTCTTGGGTCATTAGAATACTTGGCCCTACAGGAAAGTTGAGATTTGTTTACACAAGCATGACATATTAACTTCTTGAGTGTGTGAAAGTGTTGATCCTATATTTTCATCATGACCAACCTTAAGGTGATTGCTACTTGGTGGAGAGACTCCCAAGGGTTAGCCTCAATCAAGCCTCACAAAATAATGGCAATAACATCCCATTGGTGGGTATTTCATTCTTCCAACTAATAGATAGGTTAGCTTAGGCTTAGGCTTAGCTTAGTAACAAAAAAAAACTTTAGAAGAACCAATAGGATTCAAGATGATGATGTCATCCCTAGGCATAAATATTATTTAGAGAAAAGAATAAAACTACTTTTTTATTATAATTTTTACTTATATCCTTATATATCTGCTAAATTTTTAATTGTGGGAATTCTACATCCAATGAGTACCCACTCTGCATACTTTTGAGTAGACACATGGTGAGAAAAAATAAAAATACACGAAAACCAATATGCTTAGTGGGTACTCAAAAGTATTTTTCATGTATTTTTATTTTTTATCTATGTGGGTTTGCTCAAAAGTATGTAGAATGGGTACTTGTTGGATGTGGAATCTAATTTTTCATCATACATGTGCCCACACTTGAAATTTGACTAAAGTCATAAGGAGATAAGGCAAAGAAATTATTTTAAAAGATAGTTTTCTTTCTTTCCTTTAAAATTTAACTCTTATTTTATTATTTTCCTGAAGAGGCCCAATTTATACCTCAAAATTCCCATAATGTGCCTAGAGATTCTTGAGTGAAGCTAAAATTTCTAGAACCATAGAGCTCTAAGACTTCTTGACTAGCATATGTTGAAGCCTTAGAATGGAAGTTGGATAGCTTAAGGGACTACGATGTAGAGAAGGGGACACACTTCTTTGGGTTATGTATGCTAATGCGAATTGAGAGGCTATATGTTGGAATTGTTGTTGGAGTTGGGTACATTGGCTAGGGAACACCACCATTATATGTGAGACCACATATAGCTTTAGGTAATCCTTTTCCATGGTGGAGTCATACTCTAACTTGAGGGTGGACTGCTACTAAAAGGGATAGAACAATGCGATCTATGGCTAGGTAGAACGTCTAAGGTTTGTAGCCAGTCAATTTTTTTAGAAAAGAAACATGTCATGTTTCTATGCTATTAGATTGTGTAATCACATGTTGATTCATTGTATTCTTATAGAATAGTTATACATACATACATATATGTATGTATATATATTTCTGAACGATAACATGTTATGCATGAGTCTACATGTCATTTTGAATGTCTAATTGTATCATATGACAGAGAATAATGTATTTGTTGATAACATAGTGGAGAATTTAATGAGTGAATTCTAGGGAAAATTGGGAAATTTTGTAGTGTCACGCTATCCCAATAAACATTAGGGTGGTTGGATACATTACAAAGTGGCATTAGAGATCAAACACTATCATTGAGCCTACACGGGCTGGAGGCAAAGCACTGAGGTGAAATCGTTAGCAGGTCTACAAATTGTTTGACAAAATCACACAACAAATTATAGCTCCTTGAATAGTAATGATTGTAGAACTTATTCAAAAGGAGTTTATCTATTTATCCCTAAAACTCTTCATAAAAAATCATGAAAGGAACATAGTCACTTGGAATTCAATGATTTAATGGTGTCTCTCTTATTTTTAACAAACCATCTATTTTCATGTGCATAGGCACCAATCAAGTCTACCACCTCATCAATAAATTCCTCTTGATTTTGCTTCAATGCATCCAAAACCATTACTTGTTTTGTGGGAGACTTTTATATCTACCCTATATTTATCTTCATTGGCTTACCTTCTATGATGGTTGTCATACGAAATCTAAGATTGTAGACAGAAGTACCTTCCTTAGACCTAGTGGCCTGGTCGAGAACAATAGAAATCAAAGACTATAAAGTTTTCCTTAGAAGAATTGGAGAATGGAAAGATGCTTACTTGTGATATGTTGCAAATATATTCTCTCCTCTTGGCTTGTCAGCTCCAACTGTAGTTCCAAACATTATAATTAGAACCTGCACAAACGAACAACACAATCCAAAGGTCTATGATATCTTTGTAGCATTATTGAATCATTTTATTCAATGGATCAACATAGCATTCAAACATATGTACATAAGCATAACATAACACATGTAGGAAAATGGTATACTCTTCGTATTGAAATGGAAGCGAGATAGTTTACAACCAAAAGTGGAAGTTGATCTTGTAGAGAACCTCTCAAGTTAACTTGTCATTCCTTGCCACAATGTAAACCTCAAAGCAACCCTAATGCATGGGAATGATGTCTCTCGTATGATCAAAGAAGAAATGTAAGGGTATAATTAATATCCAAAATCCCCCTCTAGCTTGTGGATGGAAACAAATATACAAGAGAGGAAGGTAGTTTAGGAATTCTTATCCATTTACCAATCTAGGCTTGAGATCCACTCTTTATGGGAGGATGAGCTCAAGGGATAAGAAGGTGAAAACTCCAAGGTCGGGGAGATAGGATTCAAAGTTTTAGTCCAAGGTAAATGGTCATAACAACTCCTGGAAGCTTCTAGAAGAGGAATCTTCGAGATTATTTTTATTTTTCCCAAATTTTTCTTGATTAGCGCACCCCCAACAAGGGAAAACTTACTCTAATCACAGTTGTGAAAAACTGAGCAAGTTGCCACTCAAAGAAGTTCCCTAAAGGGCCAAGGTGCATTGGGCCTTAAAAGCACTGAAATGATGTAGTAAAGGTCATAAAATCAGGGACTTGAGAGACCCATTCTTAGGGATTTGTGTAGGGATGATGACAAGGTGTTTATGGATGTTGATGGATCTAGTTTGTAGGCCTATTGACCAAATGTGACAAAATGGCCTATAACAGATTGCCCCCTAAAGTGCAAAGTTAGAAATAGTGGTTGATGACTAAAGTGCTTTACCTCATGACAAGTATGGATCAAGAATAAATGATTGGATCATCATCTATTACAATACATTTACATCATGATATCTCTGTTGAGGTAGGCATACCCATACTCAGTACATAAGCTAACATTACATGTACAATGATTAGGAAGTCATGTCCATTGATAACAAAGAGTGGACCAGTGATTGGATGACTATATGTATGATCATAACCATCATACAGTGTGACCTTGTATTAATATCGAAATCGCATCCCAGATGGTTGTTACTAGATCCAAGGTCTTCTATCTCCTTCACTTGATCATCCAATGTATGAGTCCAATCATACAAATAAAGGAGTTGGAGTCGAACATGGATGACACCATCTGATTACTGGCCAATGATGTAAGTCGTTAACAAATGTGAGAGAAACCATCATGATGTTAATGGCTCTCAAGGTACTGCAGTACAATTCATATGATGTGAATGAATGGGTTGAAGTCGAACACGACATAGAATCTGTCGATCAAAGATCAACGATGTAAACCTCTCGCTGAGAGCGAGGAAAATTTCCATTGCAGGTCATAAGGTACTGAAAGAATAATTTCTAAGTCAAATTCCTGGATGATGAGTTGATGTCGACAAGAAGTGATCCATCGTAGGAGGGCCTTGATGTGTCCCCCATCAATGACACAAAATGGATATCATGATTCAAGACATAATGACTTTGATATTGAACTAGTTTAGGAATGACAAAC
This sequence comes from Pinus taeda, assembly GCA_000404065.3. Taxonomy (NCBI): domain Eukaryota; kingdom Viridiplantae; phylum Streptophyta; class Pinopsida; order Pinales; family Pinaceae; genus Pinus; species Pinus taeda. Next base: position 36,523 of record APFE030253016.1, on the reverse strand, counting down.
ATGGAATGAAGGCTTAAGAGTATCATAATATATGTTAACTAAATTACTTCTCTTGAACATATTGGCGACACTAAATGAAGTTGGCAACATTGACCTAAAACTGAAATTGAGGCTCTGAAATGGCATGATGAACCAAAAGAAAAGCAGATTCCCCAACCCAAAAACCATGGAGATGAAGTGCAAGAGTGTCTTGTTCAAGAGTTATTCGTGGCCATAATAGGTGGAATATCCCATTTTCCCAATTTCCCCAACCATTTTTGGTCAGTCCTCTTTATTTTTAAAAGGCTTGAGGAGAATAACATGTGCTTAATCTGTAAGTTCATCCTTTAGATGAATCCCTCCAAGTATGTTTAACGAACCTTGATAAGGAGTGGTTCAGTCTCGTAATGTTTAACAAGTCCATCATTGTTTGATGTTTTAAAGAGTCCAGCAAAGGTCTCATTCGACATGTTTTTCATACTTAGAGAGTGAAGAAAAGGCGAAAAAGAAAACTCCAAAAGTTCCTTTTTGTAAATAGTCTCTTGAGTCCGAAAATGTAGAAAACAATACTCAGGAGAACCTCTTAGCCATGTTTGACTAAGGTATTCCTTTTTCGTAGTTAGTCTATCTCAGTCTGGAAAAGGATTAAACTTATATTGAGTAGACGTTTTTTCATTTACTTTAAGGAGTTTGAGAAGTCAAGTTCTTGACAATATTTTCATGTTTAAGGAGTCTAAAAAGAGCTAAAAGAGGACTCCAGTTGATTCCTTTTTCATAGGTTTACAGAGCCCAAAAAAGTGATAAAAATATGCTCCCTAGTCAAAATGGTCAATTTCAATAGAGACATCATAAAATCCATTAAAACAACTGTCATCCTGCTAAAAACACCACCAAAAGATTAAAAATACATGTTTCGTGATAAAATTGAGTCATATTTAGGTCAAAAAACTAAAAATTAATGAGTTATTGATGAAAATGACTATAAAATAGGCAAAAGGTAACTCATTTTTACCATTTCACATTTACCTCTTGGAGAGTGAGTTTTGAGCGTTTTCCCCCAAACTTCTATAGTTGATTGTGACTAATCCAGTGTATCATTTCAAATGCCATCACTTCTAGGTAGGAGCTAGAAACTTTATCTTTCTTTTCATGGTTCCATTTTGTGATTTCATGTACATTTTCAAGGTTTTGAGGCCCCCTAGGGCTAAGTCCTCACCCTAGGTCCAATGCACCCATAGAAGGTTGAAAGGTGTGTTGATTAGGAGGAAAATAAACTTGGTCCAGCGTTGCAATGCATTGTCTACCCATACGAGGGTGTGTTGGGTGCAATCCCCAACTTAGTTTTGCTTGCTTGCCTCAAAATTTCACTGGTTTTTTTCATGAAATTTATCCTAATAATTCTCCTTGTGATGTTGCAAGTGTCTATTGGAACAAAATGGCCTTGATATGGAGGGAAAGAGAACATGAAGAACAAGATTTGACTGCAGGTAATGATCTTGCCACAATCCAAGCTTTAAGAGAATGTGGGCTCTTAAACTTCTTCTAGCATCCTCGTATGAGGTAGTAGATAGAGTTATTAAGGTCTCTTGTTCGTGCATGGGATGTTCAGGTGCAACCATTCAAACTTGGTGCACACATATTGGAAATGCATGTAGAGGACATATATTTCTTGATTGGTCCATCAAAGCGAGGTGCCCCCATCTCTTTATGTGGTTCAAGGAGTGGTGGAGAAATAGTCAAAGATTATGTCAATACAGATTGCTAGTTGAGATCCAAACCAACTAAGGATGGAAAAATCGACATCAAATATGTAGTCTATTTTCCTTTAAGAAGGATCTTGTTCCTTATTTTCAAATTGGCCGACAGTGCATCTCTCCATGTGGTGAATACATCACATATACAATATTCTCTAGAATGTTCAAAGCTGATGACATTTAACTGGAGTGAAGGGGTATTGGTAAACATAAAATAACATCTAACAAAGAAAAATATGGACGGTTGAAAAACTTTGGCTATGGTTCGATTCTGGTCTATTTTTCTCTAGAGTGGATTCCATTGCTCAGGCCACAACATATCGTGCTCAAGCTCGCAGATCCGAGAGTCCCACGGATGAGGAGATGGGTGGATCTCATGTTTAGGCATGTAGGTCCTTCGTCAATGAGCTTCATACCTATCTTCTTCAGATGGTTGTGCACACATCTTATCATGATATAAGAATATCCATACACAGGGATGGATTTCTGTAAAGACCCGAAGCTCATACTTCTTGATGGCGAGTGATGGGGTGCCATAGGTAAAAAAATTTAACCATTTTTTTGTATTTTTACAATTTTTATTTTTATTTTTCATGTATCTGAGACTAAACTACTGATTTGTACACATGCATATATTGGACCCGTTCGACCAGTGGGCTCCTCTTATCTTCATCATGCAAGAGACCCACAACAAGCACCAACAATAGTACAGGTAACTGCAGTAGGATTAGAGATACTATAGGATCTCGATGTGGTTGAGGTCCTAGCAGAGGTTAAGCATCATATGGAGGAGTTGACCCATGGTGTAGCTGAGACTAGGGTTGACGAGCTCCCTATGTGCTTACAGTGACATACTATTGGCGTGACTCACTGTATCAATTGGCTTCTGTGCAAGATGGCTCACGCAGTGGCAGGCTATCATGAACACTATGATTAATCTACTAGGAGGCTTATAGCCATATTTTAGTCGCATGTATATTTTAGGTTGTGTGGCCATATGTGTCTCGGGCACAAATTTTGTAAAACCAACATTTTGATATATATATATATATATAACTATCTATCTTCAGTGTTTCTTATGGTTCCATTATTTCCTTTCAATGTGATGTGATGTGTATTGAATTAATTTACATGTGTCACGGATGTCTATCTAAAACATGATTAGCAAGTGCATCTGTCAATGTATTTAGATTTCTAGAAATGTGTTGATACTGGATGAAATCAAAATACCTTTGTAGAAGGAAAACCTCATGAACATGCGAAACATAGTTGGAATTCTAACCAAATAGACATTATTCAATTGCAGTACTACAAGTTGTGAGTCAAGTCTGATGACTATATAGCGGATACCAAATGAAATAGCATCAGAAAAAAGTTTTATCGCTACGATATACACAATGATGTTATTTGTAGAGTGATTGATACAAATGCCTTGTAAACTCACTAACTCGCCATTTGGAGCAAATATGGCCCAAGATGCGGAACAGAGGTTCTAATTACTACAACTAGCACCATAAGCATAACCAATGTATGGTTCAAGGGATGTTGACATCTGAAACTAAATTTAAACAAAATTAACAGAAACCTAGGAAACTTTGAAGGGAACACACTACAAACACAACCAATCACACCTATATGCAATATGTACACAATGCACTATGCAAAACTCAAGCATAGTATTCCTTTAGGTACAACCCATTTCTAGGTTGCGTCAAGGGTACTCCATCAAAATCAACTAGATCATAGGCACCTTTAGAAAGAACATGTTTGACAATATATGGACCCAACCAAATTAACTCGAACTTCCTCGATCCTAATTTATCAAACTCTTGATCATATAACAGAACGAGGTCTCCTTCCAAGAAGACACGAGGCTTGACACTCTTGTCATATTTCACCTTAATACATTTCGTATGGGCTTTGTTATCCATAATGTCATATCGTTGGGTTTCATCTAAGCTCATCAAATGTAAGAAACATTTCTCTTCTGTGAAAGTAGCAGGGAGTAGTTCGACAACAAGTTTGAGGGATGGAATTTCACATTCCAATGGAAGGATTGCTTCCAAGCCATAAATAAACCAATTGGAAAGGTGTAAATTTGGTAGCAGTATTGAAAGAAGTCAGCATGCCCACAAAGCCACATAAATAATGAGATGTTAGTCTGATTTATAGACCCCTATCATACATTGAAGCATTGTATTAAGAACATTATTAATCCCCTCAGGTTTCCCATTTGCTTGAGGGTAGTAAGGGATGGAATTTTCATGTGAAAGTCCCAGCTTAGTAGTTAATTCAGACATCATGTGATTGCGAAAATGTTTTCCATGGTCCGTAACTACATCTTGTAGAACACCAAACCACGCAATGACATGGTTATAGAAAAATAAAGCAATTTATTTGCCTGTATTGTTATATGTAGGCATCGCCTCGACCCATTTGGTAAAATAATCAACTACTACAATGATATAGTCATGCCCCCATGTTGAGTGAGGGTTACATGCCATGAAATCAATGCCCCATTTTGCAAAAGGACCAATGGTGATAACAAGATGCAAAGGAGTAGACAGAGCACAGAGATTTTGAACAAAAATTTGATATGCATGACACTTCTGGATAGCAAGGATACAGTCGTGAAATAGGGTCAACCAAAAGTAACCAGCACATAGGATCTTCTATGTGATGGCATATCTAGATAAATTACTGCCACGTGCCCCTAAATGGCATCCATTTAAGGCTTTATTAGCCTCCTCGTGGGTGAGGCTCCTTTGAAAAACCGTATCGATACCATGGTGATAGAGACTATCAATGATTATAATATAATGTTTGAATTGATATCAGGTATGTCGCTAGTCAGAGCGAGAGGTATCAGAACAAAAATTCTAGGTATGGAGATATATGAACAAGTCTCCATACCACAGGCCAGATGAAGAAATAAAAAATAACGATTCATTTGGAATAGAATTGCTAGATGTCGTTTCAGTTTCAAAATTGGGAAGGTCGTAAATAAACTCAATGAAAACTAGGGATTTCTTCGACATGGATTTGACGAATTCCAAATCGAACTCTTGTACGATGAAAATACACTTAGAGTATTCCCCCCCAGTAACTAACATGAGAGGATGTATGTCATGGGGTTGCAATATGAAACAACCATAGTTTTACGGCGCAAGATGTAATGGTGAAACCTTTGAACAACTTGAACAATTGCCAAAGCTAACTTCTTGACATGAGTGTACTTGAATTTGATATCAATGAGATTCTAACTCAAGTAATAAATAGAATGTTCAATTCCTATATCATCCTCCTAAACCAATAACATAACAATGGCAGTACTTGTAGCGACGAGGTATAGGAGATAATTGCATTGGCAATCAGGGGGTATAATAAAGATGCTCGAACTAGTACATCTTTCAAGGCATCGAACGCTTTCTGAGCAGTGTCATCCCAATGGAAAGGGACCACTTTCTTTAGCAAGTGAGTAAATCCTTTGGTTAGTGTGACATAATTGGGAGCAAACCTTTGAATAAAGTTAGCTTTCCCTTAGAGTCAGTGAATTTGAAGGAGGGAAGAAGGAGCAGGCAGATCAATGATCACCTGAACTTTCAAGGGATTAATACAAATTCCTTGTTTTGATACAACAAATATGAGAAGACAACCAGAGCTAACACAAAACACACATTTTTGTGGATTAAGTCGAATGTCATAATGTCTACATCATAAAAATATGGCCCTAACATGCATTAGGTGATCAGACCAACATCACGAATAAGAAGGAAAATCATCCAAAATAAGGTTGATCAATATGTTTGATGTCATGGAAGGAGTAATTCATGGCCCTCTTAAATGTAACCCCATCATTCTTTAATCCAAAAGGGATTTTTTTGTACGCAAATGTGCACCAAGGACAAATGAATGAAGTCTTATGTTAGTCTATCGAGAGAATTTTGATTTGATTATAGCCATAGAAACCCCCCATAAATAGAAATATCCGCAATTTCCTCAATCATCAACAATCTAGTAGATGAATGGGGTGGGATAGTTGTCCTTCAAATAAGCACGATATATGTCATGATAATTGATACACACATGGATTGTTCCATGTTTTTTCATAATAGGAACAATATTAGATACCCAGTTAATTAAAGGTACATGATAGATGAAACCAAGTCGTAGAATTTTTTCAACTTCAGCTTTGATAGCAATGGCCTTCTTGGAATGAACAAGGTAACGAAAATGTCATATTGGTTAAGCATCAGGATACATTTTAATTTCGCACACAACAATGTTTGGATCGATACCAAACATTTCTTTAGAAGACCAGGAAAAAACATCTCTTAATTCCTAGAATAGGGATTTATAAGTCTTGACCTCATCTGGAGAGCAACACACCGATATGTATATTTTAGACAATGTCAGTTTCAATTGAAATGTTGAGAGGGATGGTCTCTTCAATGTTCAATGATTTCTTCTCATAATTGACATCGTAAATGGATGCAGAATTCGTAGATAACTCAACGATCTTGGGTTGATAAAGTTCATTAATATTGTCCTCGAAGGAATCTGGTAAGGAGGAATGATGATGATGATCGTCCCATGGTGCATCATCTGGCATCATGATCTCCACGATGCTCTCATTGGTGGAAAACGTACAAGATAAAGGATTAGACGACATACCATACTCTAAAGAACGATCAAACCAATTGATTGAAGATGAAGGATCATAATAGTTTGTGCAAGCTGAATGGATGGCTTCGTAATCTTTCTCAAAGGGGCTAAGTGACATATGATCACCAAAACTATCAATAATAGATTGATTTGGTACTACCCATGGATCAGTTGGAGTAGTACAAGAATAAATCATATTAATATAGGAGACCAAAGTGGATTTATCAAGAAGTTGCGGAGGAGGAAGTAGAAAGGTTCCCATGAGAGAGGAATCCTTAAGCAATCCAACTCCAACATGCTGATATGGGTGATGGGTTTCCCCCACAAGAGGGACACTTCCAGTAACTGAAGAATCAATGGAAAATAAAGTGAGTTGATCGATGGATACGATACCTCCTTTATGAGGAAAAGCGATCATTTAAAAGTACGTGGAAACAAATGCAACCATGGCATAGACCCATGTATGACCTAATATAAGATTATAATCTAGATGTCCATCGATAACTTCAAATTATACTGATACAAGCTTGCCACCTAATTCTACTTGTAGAGACTTAAAAATCCCACACAGTTTGTAAGTGCTTCCATAAAAATATTTCAAAGTGGTTGGTGATTGGCATAATTAGGGAGAGCCAATATCCTTCCAACAAGATAGGGACATAATACAGGTTGAGGCACCTTCATCCACAATGGAACAATGAATATTTTTACAATGAACAACAACTCAGATTATGAAGGCTAGTTGATCTGGAAGTCAAGGTGTATGGTTCTCATGGCTAAAGACTACAAAGTTGAAATCCAAAGGATCAATACATCCAATTGCTAAGAACAAAGCCTTCTTTTGGGGCGGGAAATTTTGCAACACCTCAAGAGTGGACATAGTTGATGGGGCCTAAGCCAAGTCTTCAACTATGTTACAATTTTGAGCACCTCTTTCGCGAGGGTTGAATGTTGAAATATGAATAACACCCTTGGGAGGCTTAATCGTTAATTCAGTAGGTACGACATTTGGAATAGAGTCTGGTGAAGATGCGGTCGAACTAGTAGGTTGATCAGTAGCCTGTCCATTCAAAGGATTCACATTACCATAGTCCTTACTTTGGGTTGCCACCAAAATATTGTTTTTAGGCTTGGTAGATGAAAGAATTAAAACCAAATTAAAGGAAGTAGGGTCCCAGACAACCAAATTGGTCTCATGATTTGGGAATGGGACTATCAAAACAGTGGGTGTAGCGGAGGATTTAAGGAATTGATTCATCTCTGCCCAGTGTGGACAATCACGAGTGAAATTCTCCTCAGTATAGATTAGACATGGGTAACTAGGTTTTTTCTTCTCTTCAAGAGACTGATTGTTTTGTTTATCTTACGGGGCATTTTCTTTCTTCTTCTTTACTTTACCTCGCTTCTTAATTCTTGGTTGCAAAGACTTGCCTTTAGATGATTGAACAACATTGATCTCATAAGTAGAAGTCACATGAGTGGAAGGAGGGTTTTGAGTAGCGAAAACAAGAGTTGAACCAGATATTTTACTCGTTGATTGTTGGCTGGTAGAACTAATCACGCCATTAGCATAATGTGATTCTTTACCAGAAGTTTGAGAAACATTATCAGTAGGTCGCAGAGCATCATGTATCTTATCATACAATGAACCGGATTTGGTATAGAAGAGATCCAAGTACTAGGCACGAGCGATTACTTGTTCTTCAGTTACAACTTCGCCTTTCGATATGTCTTCTGTGATAGATGGCAATAGAGACTTTATGAACCATTCAACTAACAATTGATCAAGAACGAAAGTATTAACCAACTGATGATTAAGTCGCTACTCATGAATATGATCAGAAATGTGAGTGGACTTACTGTCTTTGAAATTGGTTAAGATTTTTTTTCCATATTCATATCTGATGGGCAACTGGAAATGTGTTAGGAATGTAGTAGTTAAGGTGCTAAATTTATCAAATGAATCTTGAGGTAATTCTATTAACCATTTAGTTGTCGAACTAGTGAATGTACACTGGGAAAGGTGTAAAGGAAAAAAATCATCATTGAGGGAGTTTGAAGAACACCACAAATGATATGTCATTATATGTGTGGAAGAGTCTTCTATAGGATGTCCGTTGAAATTGGGAATATCATAAGGAAACTTGGTAGGAATAATTGGCCACCAAGGAGAATGAGCAATGGGATCGTTGGTGAGCTTGGTCAAATCCGACAATTCGAGAGTTGCCACAAATGGAAACTACCTGTTAAGGTCCGGTGGAGGATATCCTAGAGAAGAAGGAATATCCTGAGCAACAGAGATCTATGACCTAGGATAGGGAGGTTTTTGATAACTAGTATACACATAACCCTAATGTCCAATTCCAGGATGACCTTACAAATGTTGGAATGGTTGAGTTTGGACTTGTTGACTGTAAGGAATCTGAGGGATACCTTGATATGGTGGATATGGTTTCCCTGTTGAGTTTTGCATCATCCCAACATAAGGTGGATTCTGTTTTGGTTGTGCCTATGCCATACCATACACATTTTGAACAATCTGAGCTTGAGGAATGTCCTACCCAAATTGTTGTGATTGTAAGTTACCTTGAAGAGGTTGTGTATACATGGGTTGAGATGCGCTAGATACCGTCATAATGGGTTAATTTAAAGGTACAACTTGTAAAGCTTGGCTCACATTCATTTGAGTTTGGAGAAGTTGAGACATGGGTTGTTGAAAAAAAATCTGAGGGGTAGATGGAACAAGTTGAGAAGCTAAAGATGAACCAGATTGAATAGGAAAAGTAGGTTGCCAAACACTGGCAGTCATTCCTGAATACGGAGGACTCATTTGAAGTTGAGAACTAATTTGAGGAGATGGAAATGAACCTACAACAGGTTTCCCCCTTGTCGAAAGAGGAGGGTAGTACAAAGGAAATTCTCCCCCATGTGGAGGCTTCCCAATAGGAGTTGGGTTGGGCTTATTGTAAATAACCATGTCCACTAACATAAGGGCTAGTTTGTCATTGAATTGTAGGTGTAGATGGAGGAAGAGGAGCATATTGTGCAGTGCTCATTAACAGAGTACCATACCAAATTCCACATGCAGATGTCATGGGAGAGGTCCATGGACTGGATGTTGCACCAGACAAGGTAATAGACAAGGATTGGTAACCAGGCGGGACGAAGCAACCACCATATAAATGTGCCTCTGGTGTGGTTACAAACATGGATGAGGTTGCAACTTGGGTTGTCTCATCCATGCTAGAAGATATAGGCTGGGAAACCAAAGAAGACTCAGTCATGGTTAATCTCAAAGAAAATTTCCAAGAGAAACTCAGCGGTGAGTTGAACGGAAAAGAATCAGACAAAGGCGACTAAAATGGAGTATGAGGAGACATAAAATGATGGGCCTGATAAATATGAGCCCCTACTCGAATGGGAGAGGAGGTTTGAGGCACTTTCGATGGGAAACTTTCGATACTCATAAGACTATGTGGAAGGGGTTCACCGTCAAGTCCAAGATATATAGTTTGGGGTTGTGTCTGAGACATTGGAAGAGAATTAGAATGCCCTAATCTAATAAGTGAAGATGGTTGAGGTACCTCAAGTTATATAACCTCGGGTTGAGTTGTCTCTGACTCAGGAAAGTTAGGTTCAATAACCTTAGGTAAAGATATTTTAGGTGCTTTGATATCAATTATTTTAGAGTCACCAACTAATGGAGAAGTAATCTCAGGCTTCATACTAACAGGAAAAGATGATTCTAGTGGATCTATCTCAGATGGAGGACCATAAGTAATTGCCCTTGAAGTACTGAATTCAATAATCTATGCTTTCTTATGCTTCTGACAACACCCAGGAGTTGCCTCTAGTGGAAGAGGAGGTTTATTTTGCATTCTAGGCGAACGAAGGGGTAAAGGGTCTTGTTCTTTCATGGTGGATTAATAAATTTTAATAATTAACACAAAAAATAAATCAAAGAGGGTAAACTAGGCATAAAGATTTACCAAATAACTATGAACTGAAATATACAACCTTGGAAAACTAAGGGTTTATGTACCGGGAAAGAAATATCCATGAATGTTGTGTTCGGTGTATCACAATGCACAAGGTGGACGACTCAATTACCTATGGTGAGGATAACAACTTATGGTGGAATTCAAAAATATACTTGACGATATGTGGAAGTGTAGTCTGTGTTAGTGTTGTCTAATGCCTAACCATATGTTGAGAGTGTTTCCATATACTTTTCATGCGTGGAACACCATCAAATATACCTGGAGGTACGTGGAGAATGGTTTGATACACTTACGTATGTGGAATGGGATATCACCCCTCGAATGCAACGCTGGAAAAAATGAAAACTCCTATGTTTAAATACATTAGATCACGACTCTAGCCTAGACCTATAGATGTTTGCATTAATGTTACAAATGCTCCTTAGGGTGCTTAGGTGAATTTTAAAGTTTATCTTGATTTAAGTTTTGATTTTCAGGGCTCACCACGAATTTGACCTAAATGTCCTAAAATGAAAACTAGCATAATAAAATGAAACTTTTCATTTCAATGAAAATATATATATGGGAGGGAAGAGAAAAAATAATATGCAACATACAAGATGCAACAAACAAAATTTTTCAAGAAATTCCCCTAATGCAAGTTACTGTTTCTAACTACAATTGTCACTCACAAAACCCTAGATGCAATGCATAATGCATAAGATTTATCTTTTTAATTCCACTTAATTTTCAAAAGAAAACTGATGTATTCACCTAATCACTAATAAAAAAACTTTTTCAGAATGATGATTGGAACACCAATTATTTCAAGCATTCCAATGATCAAGCAATCAATTTGCTAATGACCTAATGACAAGAAGAAATTAAAACCCAAACAAATTCTTATCAAAGGCACTCAAAATCAAAAGAAAACCAAATGGAGGCTTTTGTGAGGGCTAAACACACTTAGGGCTAAACAAGGAGGACCAATTAGAATCAAGTCAATCAGACAGTAAAGCATCAAAAAGAATGTTTTGCATGAAACAGGGGTTAACGAAGTTACAAATAGGCTACCAGTGCTCTGCAACGCATGTACAAAGAAGATTAGGGTGCTCTGCAACGCTCTGTCAGTAGACCAGGGGGTGTGATGGTCAGGGAAAAGGAATTTTCTAACACAACAAGTCACATACAACTTAATGAAGGGTCTTCCTAATGTTAATTCAAGCTGAGTGAGACACTGGAGGTCTTATGAAGAGGTGTAGCAAGGTAAAAAGTGAATGAAACCACTAAGGAAATGAATCTCTCTCTAGTATGGTCGCCAATTTGTTATACAAAATCTACGAGTGTGGGCAGAAGTATCTTACCTAGACCTAGTGGCATGGTCTAGAACAACAAAAATCAAATACTATAAAGTTTTCCATAGAAGAATTGGAGAATGGAAAGATTCTTACTTGTGATCCATCGCAATATCTTCTCTCCTCTTGGCTTGTTAGCTCCAACCGTAGCTCCAAACATTATAATTAGAACTTGCACAAACAAACAAAACAAGCCAAAGATCTACGATATCTATGTAGCATTATCAAATCATTTTGTTTAATGGATTGACATAGCATTGAAACACATGTACATAAGCATAACATAACACATGTAGGAAAACAATATACTCTTTTCATTAAAATGGAAGGGAGAGAGTTTACAACCAAAAGTGGAAGTTGATCTTGTAAAGAACCTCTCAAGTTTACTTGTCCTTCCTTGCCATAATGTACACTTCAAAGCTACTCTAATGCATGGGAATGATGTCTCTCTTACGATCAAAGCAGTAGAATAAGGGTATGATTAATCTCCAAAATCCCCCTCTAGCTTGTGGATGGTAGTAAATATATAGGAGAGTATGGTAATTTAGGAATATCCATTTACCAATCTATTCTTGAGATCCGCTCTTGATGGGAGGATGATCTCAAGGGATAAGAATGTGAAAACTCCAAGGTAGGGGAGATAGGATTCTAAGTTCTTATCCAAGGTAAATGGTTGTAACAACTCCTGGAAGCTTCTAGAAGAGGAAGCTTCGTGATTCTTTTTATTTTCTCGAATTTTCTTGATTAGTGCACCCCCAACAAGGGAAAAACTGCTCTAATCAAAGTAGGTGCAGAACTGAGCAACCTGCCACCCAAAGTAGGTCCCTAAAGGGCCAAGGTGCATTGGTCCTTAAAAGCACGTAAATAAAACAGTAAAGGTCAGAAACTCAAGGACTTGAGAGAGTCATGCATAGGTATTTGTGTAGAGATGATGAAAGGGTATTCATAGATGTTGATGGATATTATTTGCACCCTATTGACCAAGTGTGAGAAAATGGCCTATAACAATGGTATTTCTCATACTATTGAAGAAGCAACCACTTATAGGAACTTCTTCTTCCTCTATTGGTTCAATAGAATCCACATAAATAACAATAAAGTAATTACTATGTTGCTAATAAGGGAGTATTTCTAATTGCAATTGTTGTAATGGCTCCTAAGACTTATTTAGATCAATCCATATAAATATTCTTTATCATAGGGGTATGAAGTTCCACACTTTTATCTTGTTGAGGTTGTGACTCTTGCTGAGGATATCAAACTTTTGCCTCGAATTACTTTGTATGAATATTGGTTTGCATTTCTTGTGTCTATTCCTCTTCTATTTTCATTTCCTCTATTTACACTCTCTATTTTTACATGTTGTAACTGTAATATCTCTATCTGTAGTTGTTTATGATTTGATTTCTCAAGATTTGACTGTTCATGTGGTATTTGTTCTAATTGCACTTGTTCAAGGTAAAAGTGCTCAATATGTGTTTGTTGAACATGAGTTTTCTCAACCTACATTGGTTCTTCTAGGCTATGTTGGGGTTTATATTCAAAATTAAATTCACTTCCCAATACGAAATCCGTTTTGAGAGGGCCATCTAGAATTTCCTAAATTATTTCTATAACTTCGTCATATGATTTTACCCTCTGAAAATCCTTATCAAAAGGAAACTTCTCATTTCTATATACTCTAAAACCCTTTTGAATTTTGCAATGTTCTTATACAATATTCTCAGGATCATGCTTTTTAAAATCTATATAAGTTAATTTTGGCAATTCAATGGTTGTTACTTCTTGTTTGGAATGTTTTGGATTTGAAAAAATGAAAAATCCTAATTTGATTGGCCTATGAAACCATATTTTCTTTGAACTAGATAATAATTCCCTAACAACACCTTTGTTAAATGTTTGATATGCAATCTCTATTAGGGATAATTTATCATGAACATATCTTGGGAAAGCACGGGGAGGTTCCTCACATCTCTAAATTCTAACGTAAGAAAATGAATCACCAATAAACTAGTCCAAAATGAGTGAGATACTCTTCATAGCCTCATTGGTAAATCTTGGAGTTAAACAACCAAATAATACTTTATAGAGAGGAGTCATGAAGTTATTGTAGACTTCATAAAATGTTTCTTTTGCTTTTATAGCCCATACTTTAATTAAATAGACATGAATTTGTCCTAAATATGGAGACTAATGTGAATTCATAAGGGGAAAAGACATTTTAACACATATTGCATGAAGAAAAAACACAAACACAAAAATTGGGGAAAAAATCGAGGAGCACTTAAAAAAATTTCAATTTTTTTCTTCAAATTATTTGAAAAAAGTACTAAACAGTTAAATACCCTTCCCTTGTCTAAAACCTAGTGTAATAAGAGAACCCAGTCTACTTAAAGTGCAATGAAATTTGTTCTCCATGTAGTTGGATAACATAGCAATGATTATTGTTGGAGCTATTTTCATTTTTTCAATGGGGCATAAGTTCTTTCCCTTAATCTTAAATCAACATCATCATGCCACCATTCCTTGATTAGCTATGCCATCTCTATTTCAGTTTTGGTGACCTCTTGAGCCATGAAAGCTTTGAGAAATTCATTATCAAACTTGACTTCAAGCTTGGTTAATTCATACATGAGCTCTATATCTTATGGTCTAAAAATCCTACTACTTCTCTTCTATCATTTACTATTAATATCAACATTATTTATTACTAGTGTCATAGCTTGTGTTATTGCGGTTTTTGAGTGATTGTTATATTTGGTGCTCTATTATCATTTGCATGCACATATAATAAAACAAGAATTAATAAATCTAGAAATTTAAGGAGAGATTAATCCTCATGGTGTATATTTTGTATTTTCTAAATATATCTTAGTAGATTTGTTGTGACTAATTATCTAGTTGAATATCCACACTATTAATAAAACCACAATTTAGCTTATTTGGCATATTGTGACTAGTGAAAGGGTTGAAAAAGGGTGACACATGGAAACCATTCATGGGATGCCATGTGGCTAGATGATTTCATCACAATTTCATCCATCAAATGGTCAGTGACCCCTATGTTAGGCAGAAAAATCAGTTCTTGCAGACAAGAAGGATCTCCCTAGATTTCCAATAAAACCTAGTAACAAACATCAAAAGAATTGCTACCTTTCCTTAGCTTATAGCTAAAACATGAAACATGTAGTATGTGAAGAATCACTTACCTATTAGTGATGTTCTTGTAGAAGTCCTTTCAGTTCTTTCCACAACCAGTTTTTCCTTAATGCCTTCGACGCTTTCCCAATGCTTTCCACAACTTCTCCATAATGCTCCAAAAGAGATTTACATAGACAAAAACATTCAAAGGGATCAAATAATCTCACATATAAAATCAAAGGTAAATGAAATCCATAAATTAAAATACAGCACATAGTTGAATCAATAATCAGTTATAAACTATGTGAGTGATCAAGGAATCTCGCAAATAACATCAAATTAGATGCAATTAGGAAAGAACAACTACTTTGTATTAGATTCAAAGGAGAACAAGCTTACAACCTAGTTGCCTTGATGTCACAAGCCTCTTCCAATGGTATTCCTTCCTTCCCTTGATGACAATCACTTTAGACCCAAAATCATTAGCATAAGTTTACAAATCCAAGTCTTTCCCATTCTCTAGTATTGTGCTCAATTTATAGGCAAGACGAGGAGGTTTCTAGTTCCTGTTCTCAAGGGATATCATGCTTAAGAGGATGAGATTAATTCCATGAACCAAAGGATGACGTGCAGGTATGTAGTAGTTTGAGGTTTCTAATTTGGATAATATTCCTCCATCAAAACTTCTAAAACTTGTTTTTTTATTTTATTTTTACTTGTGTGAACATGATTGTGCAATTTATAGTGGAAGACAATGAGCATAATTACGCATGCCACAATGGTAAAAAATGCACATGCACGGGTAATGGCTAGGAAAACTGTGCAGATGCTCAAAAATGTTTTTTAAGCAATGCAACCCAAAATTCCTTTTGTCCCTAGTATTGTTTTACTTCAAGCTTAATAGGGGATTCACTTGAGACACTCATCGATGGCGAGAGATCTGAATCGAAAGTCATGGTGACAAAATTTTGTGTAATAGATTGCCCCCTAAAGTGAAAAGCCATAAAAGATGTTTGATGACTAAAGTGCTTTATCATGTCAAAAGTTTGGATCAAAGACCAATCTGCTGAAGACCTGAAACAAACAATCAAGGATTACCATATCATGCTTTCATATAAACATCACTGAGGTAGGCATTCTCATACTCAGAGTACAAGTATCTCAAAGAATTGGTATGGAAATACAGCTGAAGATTCATGTCAATATAAGACACAGTATGGACATAGCTATCAATGGATCTATGTTTACAATCATGAATATTTAATAACTCCATGCAACCTGGATGGATGTAACTTCCAAGGTCTTGATCTCCATCTCTTAAAGTACGAACCTAACCATGTGAGTAAGTGTCTTGAAGTCGAACATGGTAGAAACCACCTGATTATTGGTCAATGATGTAAACCGTTAACATGTGCGAGAGAAACCACCAATAATGACAATGGCTCTCAAGGTACTCCAGTACAATCTATGAAGTGTGATTAAATGTTTTGAATTCTAACACTCGTAGAATCATTTGATCGAAGGCCAATGATGAGAACTTGTCGTCAAAAGAAAGAAACCTACCATTGAGGCATGCAAACTCCAAGGTACTTGAAAGGGGGTTTCTAAGTCAACTTCCTAGATAATAAGCTGACGTAGATAGGAAGCGACCCATTGCAAGATGGCCTTGATGTATCCCCCATCAACAACACGAAACAGGTATTAAGTTTTGAAGAACAAAATGGAGTGATTTAGGACTGACTCAGGGATGACCGACATGATTGAAGGTTATGATTTTCAAGGTAATTTTAACTGAGGTTGAACTTCTCTCAAACATATTGGCAACACAAAATTTTGAATTGGCAGCATTTCTCAAAAATAGGACCATAAACTAGTTTGAAGACTTTCAATGAGGTATGACTAATTCATAGGTAATTGGATTTCCAAACGCAGACACAAAGGTCACAGAGTGCCATATTCAAGAGAAACATACTTCCTTCTTACAATACAAAAACAAATGTTCTTTCCCAATTCCCCCCACCATTATTGGAAAGTACCTCTTTATTTTTACACAAGCTTGAGGACGATAACATATGCTTGTCACCTGTAAGTTCATCCTTCAGAGTATTTTTAACGAACCCAAGGAAGGAGTGGTTTGGTCTCATCATGATTGACGAGTCCTGCACTGTTTACATTTTAAGAGTCTAGTGAAGGAGTAACTCGATGTCGTTTTCATGTTTAAACAGTTTGAAAAGACACAAAAAGGAAACTCATTCAATTCTTCCAATGTAAAATTTTAAGAAGCCCAAAGAAAGTGAAGCGTGGTTTTTTTCATATTTAGGGACTCTAAATAAAAACGTAAGTAAACTCTGAAATGTCATTTTTCATATATTTAGTCTCTCAACCCAAGAAAAATGTAAAATAATGCAGGAGAGAACTCGTTTGACCATTATTGGTCAAAGTATACCTTTTTCTTAAATAGTCCACATGATCTATAAAAGGGGTAACCTTATATCAAGCAAATATTTTTTCTTTTCTTTAACAAGTTTGAAAGAAACAAGTGCACTTGGAAATATATTCATATTTCAGGATTCAAAAAAGAGCTTAAAGGTAATTTTCATTGCGGAGCGGGCGGGAGCGCGTGAGCAGCGCAACCTAGGAGCGTGAGGATTGACTGCAGCTGCCGGAGTTCCTCGGCCTCGGCCTTGAGGCCTGTTCGATCTCGGCCTTTGCCGCTGCCATGACCCAACCAGACTCTTCCCAGGGGGATTCTGAGAAAGCCTTCTCAGATCTGGTTAAATCCCTTCCCCCTCTTCGACCCAAACCTGCAACATCGAAATTTGTCAAGAAACTGGACATACTTCAGGAAGTTCAGCTGCCACCAACCCTTCGTCGCATGGCAGCCTTATCTCTAGCCGAAAAAGGACTCATAGGACAATTCACGGGTTTATGGCCCTTGCCAAGAACAGTACAAAGATGGGTGGAACGAAACTGGTCTGATAAAATCCCAGGGAAAATCTCAATTCCTTTCTATGGCAAAGGCTACTACACCTTCCACTTCGAATCCAAAGCAGACAAGGATCTTATCTTCAGAAATGGTCCCTACTTTATGGACTCCCGAGGGCTTTATCTTAACAAGTGGACTCCTGATTTTGATCCGGAGCTGGACATTCCCAACGCGGTCCCAGTATGGGTCTGTCTCCCTCACCTGCCTCTGCATTACTGGGGAGATGATTCGGTCAAAGCAATAGGGAATGCGGTAGGGAAATACATCGACAGAAGCGAACCCAAGGACAACATGCAGGCCTGTGCAAGGATATGCGTGGAAGTGGATCTAGGAAAAGGATTGCCGGAAGCCATCAAGCTCAAGGTGGATGATTGGAGTCACATACAACAACTGGATTACGAGCAGATTCCCTTCAAATGCAAGGTATGTCATGAATATGGGCATTTTGCCAATAGGTTCACTAAGGTAACTAATCTTGAAACTGAAGATCAAGGTGGGCATTAGGAGACTGTTAAAAAAAAGAAATCAAACCCTCCTTCTAAACCTGATTCAAACCCTGAAATGCCTGGATCATCCTCCCAGCGCCCTCCTTCCCCATCTTCTATCCCTTTGGGCCTATCCCAAGATCCGCCTATCCCATCATCCTCCAATCCCTTTCTGGTTCTTGCATCAGAAGATTCTCTGCCTAATCCGCCTTCATCGGATCTTCCAGACCCACCTCTGATTCCCTCGCTCCCCTCTCAACCCTCTATAGAGGCCCCTCCTTCCAGATCCACCAGAATTTCCTCTAAAGAAATTGGCACCTCAAGTGATTTCCATAAAAAGCCGGGCCCAGGAAGGAAATCAGCTACGCAACATCGAGAAGAAAGTACTCAGAAGGACATAGCCCTTGGTTTCCAAACTCCAATGGAATCCTCCATAATAGGACATCAGGAAAAAGAAACAGCAGGGAAAGATCTCGAGAGGCGAGCACCTCCCCGCTCGAACGCCTCATGATGAAAGTCCTTTCCTGAAACAGCAGGGGTCTGTGGCACCCCTCCAAAATAACAGCCCTGAGAGACCTTCTTTACAATGAAAGACCTGAAATTCTGTTGGTCCAAGAGACCAAACAAAATCAGCAAGAAATGCAAAAAATCATTGATGCCCAAAGGCAATATCTAGGTGCCATCAGTAGCTCCAGAGGAGCATCAGGAGGAATAGTAACTATTTGGAACAGCCAACAATGGAACTGTGATTCAGCCATAATCAATCAAAATTGGATTAGGACCAAATTGGCCAGCAAGAAGGAAAACCGAGATCTCATCATATACAACGTCTATGTACCCAACCAATACAGGGAAAAGGAGCTGTGCTGGAAAGAACTAAAGGAAAGCATTGACAGCGAACATACTTCCAACATCATAATAGCTGGAGACTTCAATCTAATTCTCCATGTGAACGAAAAAAGAGGCGGCAACTTCATGCATGATCCCTTCAGAAGCCAGCTGGAGGAAATAATGCAGGAGAACGAAATGGTGGACATCATCCCTAAAAATCGAAAATACACATGGAGCAATCGCAGGCTGGGAGTAGGCAACATTATGGAGCGCTTGGATAGATTTTTGGTAAATATCTCTCTCCTATCCTCCTTTGCTGTTGGTTACACTAATATTCTCATCTCCTCCGCATCTGATCACTACCCCATTCTTCTCACGATGGAAACTCATCACCATATGGGGCCGATCCCCTTCAAGTACAACCCGTTATGGAGATACAATTCTTCAGCTGGAGCAATTATATAAACAATCTGGAAACATCACGTAGAGGGATCTCCCAACTATATTTGGGAAACAAAAATCAGGAGCATTAGAAGAGCGCTAAAAGATTGGGCCAAAACTAGTTATCAGGAGCCAGAAGAAACAAAAAAAAATAAAGCAAGCCTTGGAAGAAGTTCAAACTCAAATAGAAGACCAAGGACTCACCCAACAACTCAAAATTCAGGAAAGGGATCTTCAGGGACAGCTTATGCATATCAGTAGAGAAGAAGAGATTAAATGGAGGATTAAATCTCGGCAATTATGGCTGAAAGAAGGGGATAAAAACACTGCATACTTCCACAAGCAAGCTACTGCCAGAAGAACAAGGAACAGTGTCAGCGCTATTAACGACAGCGAAGGCAACAATCATAATAATCAAGAAGATATCAAGAAGGCTGCCTCCTCCCATTTCAGGAGCCTTCTAACTGAAAGCCAAGAAGAGGAAGACTATTCAGATCTGCTTCAATATCTCCCTAAAGGCATAACTCAGGAAATAAACAATACATTAAATCGTGAAATTGAAGAGGAAGAGATTAGAAAAGCAATCTGGACACTGCAGCCAGATAAATCACCTGGGCCGGATGGATTCCCTATCAGTTTTTACAGGGAATATTGGCAGCTGATTAAAAAGGACCTTGCAAAAATGTTAAGAGGGGTGCAAAGGAAATGGAAAATGGGAGGCTTTACCAACTCTACTTTCCTCGCTCTCATCCCCAAAGAAAATTGACCCACCTCATTCTCCAGGTTTCGACCAATTTCATTATGCAACTCTTCTTACAAGATATTCACGAAAATCATAGCTATAAGACTTAAGCCACTCCTCCCGCCCTTGATATCTGAAAATCAAGGCAGATTCTTGTCCAATAGACAAATTCATGACTCCATAATCTTGGTCCAAGAAGCCATTCATTCCAGTATATCAAGACAAGAGAAAGGATTTGTGCTCAAACTTGATTTGGCTAATGCCTTTGATCGGGTAAGGCATTCCTTTTTGTTTGATGTCCTGAAAAAAATGGGCTTTGATTCCTTATTCATCAACACCATAGCTGCTTGTATATCTGGTCCTTGGATATCTCCTCTGATTAATGGTCGCCCCTGTGAATCCTTTCAGTCTTCCAGAGGACTAAGACAAGGTTGTCCTCTATCCCCTTACCTCTTTATTCTTATGGCAGAGTCCTTCAGCAAAGCCTTGGATCATAACCGAAGAGTCGGCCTCATAACTGGAATTAAATATGGGAATGGAGTAAAGAACATCAACCATTCTCAATTTGCTGACGATACTCTATTGATTGGAGGGGCCTCAACCACCATAGTAAGGCGCTTCAAGACTCTCCTTGACCAATACATGGACTACTCAGGGGGAGTTGTTAACTTCCACAAAAGTTGTGTATATGGTTGGAACATCACCAACCAAGCGGCCCACAGTATCGCCAATATTTTTGGAGTCACTTATAAAATGAAATGGGATCATTTCTCCTACTTAGGGATGTCGGTGAGTCTGGGAGCTTTAAAAGCAGAGACATGGAATGAAATAATAGATAAAGTCAAAAGGAAAGTCCAGCAATGGGGAACACATTGGCTCAATCCAGCGGGGAGACTTATTCTTCTCAAATCAGGTATAACTTCCCTTCCTCTCTACCGTTTTACCCTCTATCAAGCTCCTGCTATCTTTCATCACAAATTGGAAGTCGCCCTTCGAGACTTTCTGTGGCAAGGGGGGGAAAAAGAAAAGAGTAGATTCAACTTGGTTAATTGGAAAAATGTAATCCAATCTCAGGATAGAGGGGGACTTGGAATAAGAGCCCCAAAAATTCTCAATCTGGCTTTTGGGATTAAAATGGCTTGGAGGCTAATCACTGGACCAACAACATGGTGGAAACAAGTCATGGAAAGCAAATATCTCAACAATTCTAGACAAAGGCTTCTTGAAGACAACATCCCCAACAGGGACTCCTCCAAAATTTGGCATCTATGCAAGAAAGTTGTCCAAATCCTTAAGCAAAACACATCGAAAATCCCTGGGGGAGGGGACAGCATCAATTTTGCCACTGATAAGATTATGGGAATTCAGCCTTTGAATACCATTGAAGAAGCTATCCCCATCATTCACCTTCTCAACAACAAAGGCATCCATAGGCTTGGGCAAATCTCGAATTGGGACCCAAACTCTCATGCCTGGACGGGATGGGCTTTTCCGGATATCCCAGCATCCCTGGAAGCTTAGCTTCAACGCCTTCAAAGCACACCTCCACAATAGAGCTCCAGTAAAAAAAGATGCAATTGATGGCCTCCATTGGGACCCCTCAGGATCAATCTATACCATAAAGTCAGGACACCATCATATTTGTAATAGCACCTATCAGATACCCCTGTGGAACCATTGGAAAATAATTTGGAAATCAGAGATCATACCAAAAATAAAATTTTTCACATGGCTGCTATTAAAAGGCAAAGTCCTTACTGCAGAGAATCTAAGCAAGAGAGGGATCAATGGCCCATCTAGATGCCCTAACTGCTGCACAACTGAGGAAACAATGTTCCACCTATTCATAGACTGTCCCTTCGCCAGAAGATGTTAGACAAAAATGTCTTCCCTGGGCAATATAGCCTGGCAACCTCAGCAAAACATAGCTGAGGCTATGTATGCATGGAAGAAAAACTGCCCCTGGAGAGAAAAACGGAGCAGACTTGTGAAAGGAGTTTGGGACTCTATTCCACACACACTGCTATGGAGAATATGGCTGTCCAGGAACAAAAAAATCTTCCAAGACAAAGAGCCCAACGCTCGAATTACATGTAGAAAAGCACACATCCTGGCTCAGGAGGCAATAACAGTTAAATACACAGGGAAAATCCAAGCAAAGGATTATACAATGGAGGAAAGAACTGTCATTAGCTACATTCTGGAAAGGCCAGGGCAAAAACAGGGGAATCCAGTGATAGACAAACTTCAACACACTCAAACGAAAGATTGGGAAATCAGACTCTCAGCCCAGGAATTTAAGAGTTGGACTCAGAGCAGCAACTGCAAAATACTCTATTTTGATGGAGCTTCAAAATCGAACCCAGGCCAAGCAGGAGCGAGAGGATTAATTGTTGATGAAACAGGGGACAACATCTGCAGTTATGAATGGAGTCTAGGGGAAAGATCCAACAATAATGTTGAGGTATTAGCCTTATACCAAGGACTTCTCCAACTAAAAAAGCTGGGAATTAAAAGGGCCATGATATTTGGGGATTCTGCAATAATAATCCGCTTAATGGTCCACAAATAGAGTTCTCCTAATTGTAACCTCCAACAGATCACAAGCCGCATCAAGATCTTCCTCCAAAACTTTGAAGATATTTAGTTCTACCATGTTCTTCGAACCTTAAACAAGCAGGCAGATATTAGAGCAAATAACGCTTGTGGAAGGCCGGCGGGTGCACTAAGATGCAACGCTGTTGATAGTTTTCACCCCATCCCATGAACAAAGATCAAATGTACAACGCCTTGCACAGCTCAGTCAAACAAGCGTGCGAAGGTAAAAGGTGCTTGATGAACAGGACGCCTCCCTGCAATCTCAGTTTTGAAAAGCAGATACACTCGATTCAAAGCAGCAGCAATCACCTCAACGCCGGTGTTCGCAGATATGGATCAGAGACGAGGGATTTTGTTCAGTCTCGCACTCCTCTCATGAATCAGGTCCCCTCTGATCTCAGCTCGCTCCAGCTTATAAAATCTCCCCACTACTCTCATTTTAGCACTCACCATCAATCTCTTGGCAACAAAGGCTCTGCAAGGAAGAGTTTTTTGGAAGCACGCGAGTCTTCTCAGAGCGGTCTGAAGGCTCCCTTATCAACTCGGCACGTCTCTACTCTGGTATTGTTCCTTCAAAATCTTGTTCGATTTATGTTAACCAGGTATACTGTTTTACTCAGGTCTCTTGAATCCCGGAACTGTGTAGCTGCTCACCTCCCAGCTCATCTCCCAGCTCTCCTGTCTCCCTTTCCACCGCAGCAAGTCCCTCCAAGCTCCATAACTCCCACTGATGAAATACTCTGCCGCCAATCCACCTTGAGTACTCACCAAACTAAAAGAACAGAGTGGATAACTCACGTTGTTTTTTCTTTTAACACTCCCGCCCTTCTCAATAAGCTTTTCGATCCTGCCACTCCATCTCATAACGACCACAAATCTCTTATCTACCGCACTCTTACTTACCGCATTTCTACCTACCGCACCCCCACACCAAAAATGGCACGCAACGAGGATTGCCTGCACTGTGCAGACTTGCAGGCCGAATTGGAGGAGATTAGGACACAACAGACTGTCCTAGATGAGAAGCAAAGGCTCCTGGAATCGAGATTGGAAGAACAAAGTCGACGCCTTGAAGAGCAGAACCGAAGAATCGAAGATCAAAACCGCCTCATGAATGACAAATACAAGGCGGAGATCCAGCTGTTCATGCATAGAGCATCCTCCCTTCAAGAGCAGTTTCGGCAGCTCACTAACCGTTGTGCACACGCGGAAGAATCCATTTCAATCCTCAAGTACATGATGGATAAGAGAAATGTAGTGGCCACCAACGCATCTAGCGTCAAGCAGGAAGCAAGAGACAACCAGTCGGAAGAATCTACAGCGAGACAAATCCAGCATATTATGATAGATTAAATGTTTTGTAAATGTATCTTTTTGTTATTTACGTTTATAAGAAGCTACAGTAGCACAGTACTAGGCAGTAGCAAGATTAGCAAAGCAAGGATTAAGGAGGTAGCTCTGTTTTGTAAACCCCTTGATCAGGACAGCCAATGGCATATCATGTATCCGAGGAGACTGAACTCCCGCAACTTTTTCAGAATCTAATATAGCAGCCGAACTTAAAAAAAAAAAAAAAGAGCTTAAAGGTAACTCCAGGGTTTCGATTTTTCATAAGTTTTAATGAGTCCGAAAAAGTGATAAAAGTGTACTCATATCACCAACTTTCAATTTAATTAACGAGCATGAAAAGATGGAAAGAACTCGACATTTTCATGTACGTTTTATGAGCATGAAAAAATAGCAAAAGAAGCTCATGATTTTAATGAGTTTAACGAGTCTTGAAAATAATAACCAAAATGGACTCTAAATAGTTTTCATTTTCTACACAAGCTTGAAATAGAGAAAAGGTATGCTTGAGAGTGGTTTCATTTTTACACAAGCTTGAAACAAAAAGGAAATTGTGCTTGAGAGTGGTTTCATTTTTACACAAGCTTGAAATAAAGAGTAAACTATGCTTGAGATCATTTTTCATGCCCCCAACATACTAACATAGGCACATGCCCCCCAAGCCTTGTTTCATTCGCCTAAGTAGACTATTGGTTACTAATAGGCGAATGAAATGAAGGTTCATTCACGAGATCAGGTGAAAGACTCAACTTAATTAGGCGAGGATTTGTTTCATTTTTTAACTGATCTAAACTTAAACAAGAACGCAACAACTTACATATATAATTATAAACACAGCGATGCAACAGAAAAGCACTTCCTTTCATTAATAGAAAAACACTGAACTATGCTTACAAATAGAATGGAAATAAGATAGTTGGGCCATGGTAGCTTATCTATGAGAAGAGATGTGGCAGCTACATGGCTCTGAACTGAGTTAAATGAGGCTCAAGGACCTTTTTATTATTGAACAATAAGAGAAAACACTAAACCACCAAAACCCTAACCCGAGGAGATGTAACACCAAGAGTTTATGGACCCCGTTGGGGTTAATTGGGCAGGCAACTTCAATTGGGCAGGCAACTTCCCGGGGTCGTAACTTGGTCATATTATCTCCGTTTGGTGCGTATGATACCTCGTTGGAAAGATCTTTACGAGGACTACAACTGCCAATGTGATTAATGAAAATAATTTTGCCAAAAAAACGTCGTTTAGGGTCTCAAAATGGCTTTGGAAGTTTAGGACCGAAAGAACTGCCAAAAATAGTAAATTGTGCTACAATTAAGGAAACAAATTAAACTGACTCGAGGGTCTAGGTGGAATAGGCGGGTGGCCACCGATATCCACCTAGATCATTCCTCCCCCCTTAGGAAGCAATGGTCCCCATTACGTGAAAAGCCTCCATGAGGTGAGGAAATTTCTGTTGAACCTGGTCCCTGGTGAACCCCTTGCCCTAGTGAAGGAGTTGGCCAGCTTTGACAACTCGATATAGTTGTATCCTCTATTGCCGAGTGTTCTTGATCTATGTGTCCATGATTTGATCAGTTGTGGCTTGTTCCATGCCGTCCAAATTGAGCTATGTTAGTGTGAGCTGTTCTACAATGTCAGATGTGTCCAAGAATGGTGGAAAGTAAGGCCAAAGGCAATCTGCATTGAATACTAGGTGTAGACCAAGGAATTGTGGGATGCTGAGCTCGAAGGCATTGTCATCGACGACCTTGGTGATGGCGTATGGACCATATCAGAGCAGGCGAGGCTTGTGGTGGGGTCCAACAAGCCGCTCCTTCTGCAAATGAAGCCAAACTTTGTTGCCCACCTGGAACTTGTGCAGCGGTCGATGTTGATCATGACACTGCTTGTACTTAGCATTGGCTCTGTCCAATATATTGCGGACCTGTTGGTGGATGTGTTGAATGTGCTTAATGAAGCTATTAGCCCTTTTAGCTTCAGACTGCACTTGAGTCGAATCTACTTGAGTGGCTACAAATGGTATGATCACATCAATGGAGCATAACCTTTGAAATCCCAACCCTACCTTAAAGGGGTTGTGGCCTGTTGAGCTGTGGAGAGCTTTTTTGTAGATGTGTTGGACATAGGGGAGACTTTCATCCCATGTGCGTGGATGCTTCGAGTTATACATGCATAAAATGTGTATGATCATCTTGTTGACAACCTCTGTTTGGCCATCAGTTTGGGGATGGAATGTCATGGACTTAGTAAGTTCTGTATCCAGCATCGACCAAATACTTGACCAAAATGCACTCAAGAAGCTGCTGTCCCAATCTGAGATAATGGACTGTGGGATCCCAAAGTGTACCCACACTCGCTCAAAGAAGAGCTTAGCAGTGGCCTCTGTTGTGATACTCTTCTTGTAGGTCACCATGATGGCCATCTTAGAGAATCTATCGACAACCACGAAAATGCAATCATTGCCATGCTTAGTAGAAGGAAGGTATGACATATAATCCATGGAGACAGATTTCCAAGGCCAACTAGGAGTAGGTAGACGAGTATACAAACCTTGCTTCTTGATGGTTGGTTTGACAATGGCATAGGCGGTGCAGGATCTAATGTACTTCCCAACATCCTCACGAAGTTTCGGCCAATAAAAATACTTTTGCAATATCGCCACTATTTTCTTTACTCTGAAATGCTTAGCGACTCGACTGTAGTGCGCCTCCCAAATTGTCTTGGCATGCTCACTTGAAGGAACACATATGTGTCCCAAGTGGCATAATAGTGCATCCTGAAGGTGAAAATTTGGAACTTGCTTCCCTTCCAGGAGTGTCTGGTATATGCTGCTAAATTCTGGATTGCTCTTCTAAAGATAGTGACAAGGTGTTTTGTAAAGGCACTCCGTGGTATAAAGGTCACCAACTCAAAACTCCATGGGAAAAAAATTCAACCATGCTAAGGGTTGGTGTGGCCCAGGCCAAGTGTAATCCCTGAGTGATTTTGACGGCTTCGATGCCCCTGGGTCGCAACTACTCAAGCTACATGTTAGGAGTGTTAGTTATCTTAAGACTCACATAACCTAGTGAAAGAAAAGAAGAAATTGTAGCAACATTTCTAATATGCAAAACCAATGTCAGTGGAATTGTGAGCAGCCACCAATGTCCACTTGGATCAAGTATCATCGCCCTTGATGACACTTAGGTCTCTCTACTCAACACTTTCATTAATTTACCTTTTGTGGTAGCAAATCTAATGTTGCCCTCTTATATATATAAAACTAACACAAGCATCACGAAGGTCTTATTTTGTGGGAAGGTTGAGTTATGTGTGCCACAATATCTCAAGCATTTATCATTCTTAGAACTCTGTCACAATTCTCTTCTTCATTACAAGTAGCTTCATTGCTTACAACATCAACTTGGAATGAGTTCCTTCCATATTTCTCTTTGTTAGTGTTTTAAGTTAACTAAAAAAATATTCTATAAATTAATCATATAGTATTAATGTATTTCTTTTATTAATTCATTGATAAACTTTGATTTGAAACCTAATGTAAGTATCTTAGTAATCTACAATCTCAAGCCAACATAATCCAGATTAAAAAGTGTAACAACCTTATGTTAAAATAATCAAGATCTAAAACAATAAATCACAAAGTGGCTCTCCCCTATCTTTGATCATCTCTTTCCTCAACTTAAGGTTTCTTGAGTTTACCCTATAACCGAGTGATTACTCCACTATCTCCCTCTTCTTATTAGAAGTCTATGTGGTAAAATGGACTTTTGTCCCCATCTTTTGTGTTGCATGTGGCAATATAAGTTCATTCAACCATTACCCCTAATAATAACATCAATTAAGCCAAAACCTAGGTACCATGAACTCATATTCAACCAAATAATAAAAGTCATAAGCTTACAAACACAATGAAAAGACCATAGAGGGACCCCAAATGGTCCTTTGATGGAGAACAACACAACCATTTCTCAACATAAACATCACAAAGAGAAATGCTCTGTAAGATAATAAAATAAAAGAAGTGAGTACGTCTATTATGGTTTGTATCGGGTTTAATCCTTATCAAATTATTTGTTTAAATTTAATGAGGGTGGTTTGAGGGTATTGATCATTTGTGAAGATAAGAAATGTGTCACAAAACATTCAAGCTCAACTAAACTTTATACGATCCCAACATCTCATTAGTTTTAAACTAATGAGAAAGGTTTGAAAATATGAACCACTTCTCAGAAGATATGAACCACTTCTCAGAAGATAAAAAATATCTCATAAAAACATCCAAACTCAACTAAAGCAACAACATCTCACACATGAACATTTTATTCTTTTGCCCCAATCTACACTAAACTAGTTAGGAGGAAAAAATAAATTAATAGACATTGTAGAAATTTGTTACCTTAACCAAGCTCGCCCAAACCAAGGAGATGTCTCCCCAACTGCTTGTCCAACAGCCAGATATTTCAAATTGCATGATTTGTGGAATTCTCTCGAATGTCACCCCGTTGATGGCAGAACATGACATGTATACATTTCAAGTAATTGACACGTATACATTTTAAGTTGCGCTGGCAGGTCGGTAGGAGGAACAGTGGTAGAGAACAATGTGTATAAATAAGATATGACGCGGCTTCAAGCAATCCTCGAAGGGAATTTTGTGTTCTTTATTTTGTTGCAAAATCTCAACGTTTTCGTTGATAGTAGCAGGAAGTAGATCTGACTGTAAGGTTTGACCTAGTTCTTTGAAATATTATCATACAACAGGGTTTGTGTGCGCTCCTCCAATCAATAAATAATGGCAGTGGAAGATACCGAGGTAGAGACGAAGCAGGTATGCCGCAGATTCTTTCGATCGCCATTATCAGTGATGGAGATTTGAAACGAGTTTCGGAATTGCGATATTTATCTTTTCGTATATAGGCTTTTCCTTTTCATTTGAATAGCATGCGATATTTTTTTGAATGCTAAGCGTGATGATCAATGCAGGTTCAAGCGGAGGCAAGGCTCAAATATTTGGGCATTTTCCAAATTGCCGTGCTGAGGGCAACTGTTGTCCTCTCTAATTTATACGATTATGCCAAGGAGAACGCAGGACCTCTGAAGCCCGGCGTCGATACAGTGGAGCAGACCGTGAAGACCGTGGTTGGCCCTGTCTATCTCAAATTTGATGGAAAACCCCTTCAGCTTCTTCATTTCCTTGATCGAAAGGTATGCATTGTTATCCCCGTTACAAGTCTTACAGTAAGGGTTTTTTTTTCGGAGCTCTGGCAGAGCCGCGAAGGGTTTTAATACGCTCTGATGTATAATTGTGTGTCGTCCAAAGAGTCTCATGGGGCAGCCTCATTTTATTGTTCGACTTTTGTGGGATAAAACTTATTAAAGTATCTCGCCAGTCGTCCGAATGTTTTTCATATTCGGTATATATTCTACTCAGATCTATATTGGTATAATTTTGTTTGCATCTCTGGATTATTTTCAGTATATTAGCATTTTTTAGCTACAAGTTCCTATCAAGGGTTTGTATACTGGTACTGCACACCAAAATTGCTGCTCTATTAAAAGTTTGAATTGATCTTTACCAATATAGAGAGGCATCTGAACTGTAATTGTTTTTAATAGTAAAGGGTGTTGTGCTTACTAGGTTGATGACACCATTGGCAAAGTAGATGAATTTGTGCCACCAACAGTGAAGCACAGAACATGCGAGGTATATGATATGGCAAAACAAGCACCTGATATTGCGAGATCTGTCATAAGTGAAA
Source organism: Pinus taeda (assembly GCA_000404065.3). Lineage (NCBI taxonomy): Eukaryota > Viridiplantae > Streptophyta > Pinopsida > Pinales > Pinaceae > Pinus > Pinus taeda. Next base: position 6,451 of record APFE030253016.1, on the reverse strand, counting down.
TACAAAGGAGCGGTATAATTGAAACTGCAAATGAAACAGCAAGGAGCTTGTATACCAAGTGTGAGCCAACTGCCAAGGATCTTTACGCCAAACATGAACCTGCTGCACAAAAATGGGCTCTGTTTGCTTATCACAAATTGCTTCAGCTTCCCTTGTTTCCCCAGCTTGTTCATATCCTAATTCCAACTGCTACATATTGCACGGATAAATATAATCATACTGTTGTCTATCTTGCTGAAAGACATTATCGCCTTGCAGATTTTCTCCCGTTGGTTCCAGTTGAGAAAATCAGGAAAGCCTTAGAAAGGGGCTTGGAAGAAACTAAGCAGGCTGAAATTCATACTGCTTCCTGATTCCATATGACATAGGTGGTGTTCAGGAGATCTGTGGGGTTTGTGATGGAACAAGATGGTACACTTCTGCATGGATATTTGTGCAATAAAGAATATATCCATATTTATGTTTATTGTTTGCGGTAGCTTAGATTAGTCTGGCAGAATCTCTTTTGCTCGACTAATGATGTAGATGTATATTCTTTCATAGATACTTCTGGAACTTCTATGGAATCATCCTACACGATGAGCTACTTGTCGCTTATATGAACATATTTATTCGGTTAGAAATTGGTTTTTCTCACTTTTTTAGTGCATCTCAATAGGCGACATATGTTTTGAAAATTTTCATTTATTTTGGAAAAATTTCTCCTTTGGTGAATATTGTTTCTTTAATTTTCTTGTATAGGCAATATATGTTTTGAAATTTTTCATTTATTTTGGACAATTTCTTTTTTTGTTGAATATTGTTTCTTTAATTTTCTTCTATAGACAATAGAAGAATTTGAGAATCTATTTCTGTTATCAGACTCGTAAGCATGTGTTTTATTTACCACAGTGCAGAAAAATGCAGGGCCTTAGATCTCCTTTTTTCGTCTTGGTTCAAGGAAGACCCAATACCTTTTCAAAATGTAGAAGACTCTTTTTGGTTAATCTGCTCTAATTTAATTGGTTTGTACAATTTTGTAGTGAATGCCTTAGAAATGGATTAGCCAGAACTTTAAGAGTTTAAAGTAATGTTGGGCCTTACATGTATATGATTTATTGCATAGCTATTCATTGACAGTATTTGTCATGTGATACTCTTTTCCAAAGGCTATATGTTTGTGAATGCCTTAAAAATGTCTTAGCGAGGGCTTCAAGACTGTAAAGTAATGTTGTGGTCTTACATGTCTATGATTTATTACATAGCTATTCATTGACACTATTTGTCATGTGATACTCTATTCCAAAGGCTATATATTTGTGAATGCCTTAAAAATGGATTAGCGAGGGCTTAAAGAGTGTGAAGTAATGTTGTGGTTTTACATGTATATGATTTATTGCATAGCTATTCATTGACAGTATGTCATGTGATACTCTATTCTAAAGGCTAAGGCTATATATTTGTCAAGGCCATTCCCCAAATTTTCATATCTCTTCTCCTGGTTACGTAGGAAGCTTCGACGTCATTACACACATCATCTGATACCCACATCTTCTATATGAGGAGCCATTCACTTCGAACTGTGCATGCCATTGTTTTTAAGAATAACATCTGAAGGGCCCCATAACCTGCTGTGAATTTCTGTCACATCGTTAGCAGATCAGAACTAGAGCTACCCCTTGAAGTAAAACATGGAATTTGAGCTATCCGTGAACTTTCACCCACCTTTCTTCCATCCAAACACAGTGCTATCCGTGAACTTTCACCCACCTTTCTTCCATCCAAACACAGTGATAGCTTTTTCTGTACAGTCTAAAACTCTATCAATGCCTATTATCTCCCCACCCTGAACCATTTTGAGCCTTTCCTTCAGTCTAAAGACAACTCTGCCTTTGTTTCTTGACAACCTTTATACTCTCATGGGAATACCTTTCACGTAGTTGTCCAGGTCTAGCATCACTCTCTTTACTTTGACATTGTGTCTCTAGGAGAATTGCTATATTAAGAGGGATAATGCACTATGCTGACTTTGAACCACTTATTTCTTGACCCCATCACGTAAACGTAGGCTTTAGAGTCCCGCCATGTTTTTAAGTGAAGTCCATTTTGTAGCCCTTTGGGCCCCTTAATCTAACATAGTGAAGTCCATTTTGTAGCCCTTTGGGCCCCTTAATCTAACGTAGGGCTAAAACTCTCTCTCACCATATTCCATTTGGTTTGATCGATTTATTCTGAGTTCCCTAGGTTCATCTTGGAATCTACAACCTGGGGTTATCCGTATACCCCTTCCATCCATTTCTGTCAAGTCTTAATCTGGACTGTTTTGCTGTGATCCCTATTGCCTCCAATTTGATAGTTATGAGATAAGATCCAACTCATGGTCGAATTGAGCAAATGATAAACTGAAACATTGTGTGGGGTGTTTGTTCCAGCTGGTCGTGTACAAATAGCAAATGCTTTGAGTCGCATTTCAGTGGTAAAATGCGGTTTTGCCTTTGAGTGACGTTTTATATGTTGGTGGTGTACAAATAGCAAATGCCTAGCAACATTTTATTATTGGCTATTAGATATGAGTAAAATGCTGGTAAAATGCTGCTGGTAGGTGTACAAATAGTTTTATATGCTGGTAGTGTACAAATAGCAAATGCCTAGCAACATTTTATTATTGCCTACGAGTAAAATGCAGTTTAGCTTTAGGACAGGAAACAAATATACTTATTTTTCATTTTCCTAAAGGTTCATCACGGCTTTATGATTGGCTGTTAGATACGAGTAAAATGCTGATTGGCTGTTAGATACGAGTAAAATGCTGTCGAGGTTTAGGAAAGGAAACTTATAAAGTATATTTATTTTTCAGTTTTCAGTCCATCAAGGCTGTATCAGTCAGAGAGCTGGCTCCATCAAGGCTGTAGCAATTTGTTTTTTCATATCTGGGTTTGGCTTTTTTAAAAAGTAGAAGGCATTTTGTTCAGATAGCAATTTGATTTCTCATATTTGGGTTTGGGATTTTTGAAAAGAAGGCATTTTGTTCAGATAGCAATTTGTTTTTTGAATTTTCTTTGAAATTGAGATACAAGGAAAATGCTGTTTAGGTTTAGGTTTAGGAGGAGGAATTATTTGGTGCAGTTGTATTTTGTTGTGGTATATGATTTGGAATTTAAAACGTACTTTGATGTCGCATATGATTTGGAATCTTGCAAAGACGGTTCACAAATGAATTATCATTCAGTCTCCTCAACTATCAATTCTACATTCAATCAATTATCATTAAATCTTTTCAAGCATTAAATCTTCGCAACTATCTATTCAACTCTCCGTTCTAAATTCAATTCAAATATTTTAAATATTTTAAATTCAATTGAAATATAATTCAAATCTCAATTCAAATATTTTAAATCCAATTGAAATATAATTCAATTTTTTATTTTTTTTTTGATTTTATGCTTCTTTAAGCATTAAATCTTCGCAACTATCTATTCAACTCTCCGTTCTAAATTCAATTCAAATATTTTAAATATTTTAAATTCAATTGAAATATAATTCAAATCTCAATTCAAATATTTTAAATCCAATTGAAATATAATTCAATTTTTTAATTTTTTTTTGATTTTATGCTTCTTTATTCTAGTTTATTCTAGTTGGCATATCAAGATATTTAATCCAAGGGAGGGAATCCAAGATATTCTTAGTAGGTCCAGACTAAGATGGATTTATATGCTGGGTTTTTAAATTCAATTGAAATATAATTCAATTTTTTTAATTTTTTTTGATTTTATGCTTCTTTATTCTAGTTGGCATATCAACATATTTAATCCAAGGGAATCCAAGATCAAAGTATTCTTAGTAGGTTCAAGATATTCTTAGTAGGTCCAGACTAAGATGGATTTATATGCTGGTTTGATCTTATTGGGGTTTAGTAAATCCAGAGTAAAAATGGATTTATGCTGATTTGATTTATTCAAATTTAGTAGATTTAGATTTAGAGTAAAGATGGATCTGGATCTATGCCTTTTTTTTTGACCTTTTTTTTTTAGAAATCACCCAAAAAATGTGGGCGGCCACATGCCAACTATACTTTTTTTTTTTTTTTTT